>VXBA01001379.1:2545651-2560148 GCA_013399895.1 Serilophus lunatus
TTTGACCACCTCTAGAGAGATCCCGGCCCCCCCCCCAAACCAGTACAGTAGTGTTTTATGATTCTGTGGCATTCACACCATGGAAATGCCAGGAGATAGAGACCTATCTGTAATTTCAATTTCTGAAGGGACAACTTTGGGTTGAGTATTGGATTAGCTTTGAAAAGCTTTTATTGATGGACAATTTACTGAGTGAAGAATATGGCAGATTTTGAGCTTGTCAGAAACTGCAGTTTATATATGGTGCTTTCAAGAAAGATATGGGATATGGGGTAAGCAATCAGAAGTTGGTTCTTTCATTTCTGGCTTTCCTATGTAGATTTGTGTAACGTCTGTTTTCCCAGTGAGAATTTAGGCACTACAGACCAGAGTGTGTTTGGGCATTTTCTGTCACTGAAAACGTTACTTTTGGCAAAGAAATAACAATAACAGAAATAAACAGAAGATTTTGACCTGGCAGAATCAATGTTTGCATTTTCCCTTGTTTTCTTGCCTTTTCTTTGCACTGAAGATAGGCAATATTTATTTTTTTAAGAGAAATCAGGATGCTTTTAGAGCTCCACTTGTCCTGACTAATTAGACACCCGCTTAAACACCCACTCCTTCTGCTCATTTCTTTACAAGTTAGTGTGAGTGATTCTTAATTCTGCCAGACTAGATACAGTGCAATGAGCTCCTTCTTTCTGGTACTATGTTTTTTCCTCAATCTCTGTGCTAGCTTTGAAGGCCTAGTGGAGATACTCAAAGGTAGGCAGATGAAGAACTTGCGTACATTGGCTAACAAATTCAAGCTTTTTTATTCTGCAGCAAGCCTCTTTCTAAAGCATTTTGCTGAAAAGTAAATATAGAATATCTGTAACACAATTTACCAAATGTGATGCATTGGTAGGTACCTGTTTGTACAGGTTCACCAGAAACTCTCACATATGACTTGATAACTTGATATGAAAACCACAGAATCTGCATTCAGCCCCCACTCTTGTCAGTCACTCAGAACTGATCCCACAGAGCACAAACCTCTGTGGAATTCATAGGGTGACCCTATGTTAAGGAATAGTCCAAACACAGATTTTTTTGGTAATGAAGATAGAGAAGATGGATGGACAGACAGATGGACGGACGGACGGACGGACGGACGGATGGATGGATGGATGGATGGATGGATGGATGGATGGATGGACGGAGTAACAATCCACCTCTCAGCCTGGAGTTTACAGCAATTGTCTGAAATGTGCAGACAAATAAAATGACAAAATCACAGAATATTTCTGAGTTGGAAGGGACCAAAAAGGATCATTGAGTTCAGCCCTTAAATGATTGGCCAATATGGGGATCAAACCCAAACTTTAGTTTTATTAGCACTAAGCTCTACCAATGTCTGAATCTCCTCTGTCCCAATTTCTTCAAATTACTCTTGTCTGAGAAACATATTTCATGACTTCTGCACAGAAATATTGGCAACCTCTTGGAACAACAGTCTCATGTTCCCTATTGAGCTAGCCCTCTGTTCTTCAACAAAAATCCTTAAAATGATACTGGGAAGGATGGGGGGAGAAGGGGGGAAGGGAAGGAAAAAAAGAGTTTATTAAAACGTCCAAGCAGTTGCTTTGTTTGTATATGAGGTTCCTAAAATATTCCTACAAGGCTCACTTCCAAAAACAATTTGGCTCAGCATACTTCATCTTTTGAGGACTTTTGCTACAAAATAAAGACAGAAGCATAAACAAAAAGTTTAACCTGTTTATTTTTGTTGAAATGCTGTTTGATACCAGTCAGTAATATTCTTGTTGTGCCAGACCTGGGATCCAGTCCACTAGAACCCGAACACCAGGTCAGTTTAAATATTGTCCCACACTCTTCTGACACTAAATTCTATACAAATTCTGCCCTGATTCTGGAGTATGTGCAAACATCATAAAAACAGTTAAGCTGGGGCACCAAAATACAACTCTCATGACTTTCCAGTCCCTACAGAGCTGCCCACTGCATCCCTCAGGCAGCCTGAAGTCCCTGCCAGTACAGGCTGAACACTGTAAACACAGAGTACTTCTTCTGTTGGTTCATGGGTAATTAGTTAAAAAGCATCCTGTGCTAAAGGATTATTTGAGAAATTGTTGAAAAGCTAAGGCCACGCCCAGAGCAACCCTTTAACAGACAAGTAATATAGTTGCTTGCACGCTTCTGTATCTGCAAATTTAACTATAAATAAATTTATTTGGACTGGATAATCAGCAAGATCTTCCTCAAAAATGGACTATACAAAGAATATTGTGAGGGTATGGGTGCTTCAGTCAGCACCTGACAGAAGACTTCACCTACCACCTCAGTGAGGACTAAGCTCCCTTGGATGAGTCTCCCCTGCAGTTTGGCACACCATCATGCAATGTCCATTTAGTGTTTGTAGAAATCACTTTGTAAAGAGAAAGTGCTGGTGAAGGTCAGCTACTTCCTGTTTTGCCAGTCCCTTTCTATTGTGTCTGCCTTGATGCCGGGGGGGTCTCATAGTGCAGAAGGCTGTGTGTGGCAGCTGGACCCCATGTGAGGCTGCCCCAGCTGCCAGCATGCACCTCAAAAAGCAGCAAGGTACAGCTTCCACCATGCACTCTGGGGCACCACTTCCATCATTTCCAGGATCTTTGGCAGTGTGTTTCCAAAAATGAGGCGAGATTGGCTGCACTGCTATACCAGCTGTATGTGACTGTATCCAGCCTGCCAGCAGAAGCCAGCCAGTGCCATGCAGCTACTGAAGAAACAGGATCCTGGTATGAAGGGTGACACAAGAAAGGGGAAAATGTGGTGATAAACATGGTCTTTAGCTGCATAAAAATCATTCCTCCTTTCCCCTCTTTGCCTGACTTGATCCATTTTCTCCATGTTATGCTAACATAAATAGATGAGCATCCTTGAGGCAATGGAAGATGCCAACTCATAGTAAAGCCATTTTCCAGATGGGATTCCAACCCCTTGCTTCAGTGTGGCCCTGGAAGTTGCTGTTATGCTGGTGATGTTTTTTGTTCATCTAGAACAGTCTCGGTGTTCTTTGTGTTTAACAGAGCTCAGGTGGTTACTTTGTGGAAGGTAGTTCCCATTTGTGCCTCAGTACCTGGCAATTTGAAGGTGGTAGCGGTGATGACATGTAATGTAGGTTACAGGAAACTGTGAGAAAAAGTTGTTCTGCTTGCAGCCATGGGCATTCTGCAGGTCTGGGGTGACTTAAGTTCCCTTAATTAGCCAGGCTTATATCTGAGAGGAAAACTTTTGCAAAAGCTGCTTTAGGCAGTCAATACAAACACAAGCTTAAACCAAGAAGCTTTAGTGGCAGAAAACCTTACCAGAGACAGGTGTATGAACATGAGCGTATTTTTGGAAGTTGTTTTATGTAGGTTTTCCCACTAGAATGAGTTTGGCTTGCTGTTAGGGCTGCACCAGCTCTGCGAGTGTTCGGGTAGGCAGCTGTCAGTCTTGTTTTGGAGGTCTCAAAGAACAGAGAGATCTTTATACTTCTCTCCAAGACTTATGTATTGTTTAGGTCCAAATACATGGTATTAGTCTGGAGAGGTCTGTAGCTAGGAAGCCTTTTCACTACCCTGGCTGTTTTTCTCAAAAAAGAAAAGATGTTTCTTGTAGTCGGGTGCCAAGTTCCCTTAAACCCTTGTTAGTGCACACCAGGAACCAGAGTCCCATCTGTCGAACACCCACTGATGGCCATGAGGAATGAAGAACTTGTGGGTGTTTTTCTGAAAGTGAGTGCTTCCTCTTGGCTGACAGTCCTATGTAAAGATGAAAGTCTTACAGCCCACAGGTCTGGTGGGCATCCAAGTCTGGTCCCTGGCTCAGGTTGAACCTCTGTTGCCTTCCTTCTCCCCTCTACCACAAGGTGTTGGTGAGCCGGGATTGGGCTCAAGCAGAGCTTGTAGAGAGGGAAAGGGGCTGCATCCACACTAAATGCCAGGGTTAGGACAGTTCTTAGACAATATCCAAAAATGCCAGACTCATATATAAGACCTACATTCCTCACAGTTCTTTGCCCTTTAACTGTACTTGGCAAGCTGAGTTAACAAAGACTGTGTTTCAAGAAACATTAGATTGAATCCTGTTACTATTTTATTTGCATATATTTGCTGCTCTCTAGAGGAGCTGGTGGAACTTGCATGATTTAAGGTCACATGGTTATGTACTTTAAGCAGTCCTAAAATTTGGATAAATAAAGAAAACGGAAGAAAGAAAGCATACCAAAGTAATCAATTACTTCTCTAAAATTTTGTCAGGAAATGAAGCCGGAGCAAAGTACAATTTAAAGTATAAAGTAAAGAATGGAGAAGTTAATACATCACAAAGAGGCAGAAGAATAGACATGATATCATTGCATATGAGAGGACTGCCAAAAGCGGTGATACTAAAATAACACTTTCTCAATAAATTCTGATTATACTGAATAAATTATTACTATGCCAATCAAAAGTCTTTTCAAGAACAATCCCTCTCACCCCCCAAAATCCTTATCAAACAATGTGCAGAATGTTTTTAAGGGGATCAAAGAAGTCAAAACAGTGTCTAAGGAGCAACCTCCCTGTTGAACAATCAAAACTTTATGTTGTGCCAGCTTGTACAAAGACATGACAGACTCTAGTAAAAAGTATAAAACTTTAGGAAGCAGCAATTAAAGAACCCATCACCAAGAAAATACTGAAATCTTGTGACAGAGATGTGACTGATGATAAAAATAATCTTGGTAGGACTCAGCTAAGTCACCTACATTTTGGCGAATAGCTGTGAGGTAAGTGACCAAAATCTCGCTACTCTCTGAGGAGACCTAGTCAAATCCAGATCTGGGCTTCACTAAGTTGCCCACAAAAGTATTCCCTGTTATTAGAGTTGCCAGAGGGTAACAGATATTCATCTGAGGCTTTTAGATATGACAGAAATTTACAGGAGGCCAAAGCTCTTTTGGTGAAGAAGGTAAAAACCGGTTAGGAGTCTCCAGGACCACCTGAAAGCCACGTCTGGGCAACTGAATTAAAGTAATGTTACAAAGAGAGAATGGACTCAGCTTCCAAGACCACTGGCTAAATTACTAGCAATCCATTACTGCAACAAGAGTTCATACAATAACTTACCTTTAAAAGAAACCAGACCCATGTTTAGATACCTACCTGCATTTACATGTCTTAGTCTTGAGTTGAACCTCAGCCTTCACCTAAACATGGTACTTGCAGGGAGAGGGGGTAGAGGCAGGAGGGAAAAATAGTATGAAAAGATTGAGAAATACTTAAGTAGTGACAACAACAGCAGAAGTACTGCTGTAGAGAATGTTACCCTTCAAAAAATGTGATACTGTTTTTATTCAGCAAAGGAGACAGAGAAAGCAAATCTGGAGAATAGTATTGCTACTGACCTGGAATATCATGTGATGTCAAACATTTTCACAGTAGAATTATTTAGAAAAAGAGCAGAACAGACAAAAATCACACTGGCCACACCTTTCATAGATTTCAAAAAGACATCTTGCAAGCCACCACTGCAACACTCCAAAATCTTCTAAAACGCCAAAATAAAAATTGACTCTAAAGTCTAACTTTCACAAGTACAGACATATGGCCACACGCCCATAAACGGAGGTCTTTGAAAGCTTGTGTGTGTTGCTTCTAATGACTTAGTTGAGAGAAGTTCATAACAAAAAAAGCATTGTACTTCCAGAGAAATACGCTAGAAGATGTAAATATACAGCTGGATCAATGCTTCTATAGAAACAAAAAGATTGTCCTCTATTGACAGAGATATATGACCTCTTAGTATCAGAAAGCACACTGCATCAGAAACTGCACCTCAAACATTGCTTCCAAAGACAAGACATTTAGAGATAGACACATTTTATTTTAGGAGACTTTGCATAAAAGTTTGTTCTGCCCAGTGTTAATGACTACTGACTAGAAGTGAAAAATGGCAGGAGTTTCTTAAAAGCAATTATCTTATTTTTCTCATAGACTGAATATAATATCACTTAATAGAAAAAACCTTATCTCTTTTCTTCCAAGAAATTGACATTGTCTATACAACACCTAAATCTTCCATAATTTTGTTGGATGAAACCAACAGAGGATCTATCAAAGTTGCTCTATGAACATTATTCACTTTCAACTTCCACAGATTGTTCACTGTTGGCTTTTGGACCTTAAAATTCTAACCAAAATAATTGTCCATTACCTTTTTTTAAGACATGCAGAAATATACAATTTTAAAATAATATTCTCACCTATTCTATTTTCCTAGAAGGAACTATTTTTGAAAACACTGTAAATTCATGGGTTAAACTCTAATTCAGAAAAGCACTGTTGTTCAGGAAAACATTTGTGCATATACTTACTTTTGAGCATCTTATAAAATCTCACTGAAATCAATAGGACTTTGGCATGCACTTAAGTAGTCCTTACCACCCTACATGCTTATGATCCACTTCTATTCAAGAAAGCAATCAAGCACAAGTTTCTGAAGCAGGATCTAAAGGTATTCTGTGAAAACCATTTCTATTCCAAGCTCTACTAATAAATTAGGGGTTTTGTGATTTTGCTTTTTTTTTTTCATTAAGAATGTATAACATGAATGTGCTTTGCTTTATTTTAAGCTGCAAAGGCCTATTTTATGTACTGCTTGTTAAATCAGATTCTAATGATTCTTTCCCTCATGCAAATCTTTCCTCTCATTCATGGATTGTATTTAAATTCTGCTCAGCTTGCATTCATGATGCCTTGTCAGTGATTTGCATTGCTCTGATGCATTTGCCCTGGTTGCACCCCTCACTCACTTTGGCTTGAGAACATAGAAGCCATAAATAACTCTTTAGCTGCTAAAAACAACACACACAATTCTTGTACACTAATGAGCTACAGGATGGCAGCAACGAAGCTACGTGTGGGTCTCTGTGGTTTCCTGATCTCAGTATTCCTAACGCCCTGCTCCATATCCTGGAAAACTGGGATTTTCCAAATTGTTATAGCAAAATATCGCTTCCCTAGAGTTTTTTTAAAAAAAGTAACTTCAGCTTAAACCCCACAATGATAAATGGGCTTTAGAAAGTTGTGCAGCTCCCTGTGGAGTGGCTGCTCTCCCCTCCACAGTGCTGGGAGGCTGTAGCTCCGGATGGCAGTGATATACAGAACACACGATGCCCAAGGCTGCACGGGAAACATTTCCCCTTCCTTCCCTAAAAGTCATATTTAATTTTGTTCCTGCTGTACATCTGGACAGAAAGGAATTTGTTTCATAAGCCAGATTGCTACATTTTCTGATTTACATGGAAAGAAGCAGTTTAGATTTCAACCTCTGAAAATGATGAGGGTATCGTGTTTCAAACAAATTTTGAATGAAGTCAGTTCACAGCGTAAAAATATTTTTTCTTATTTCAGAAGATGTGAAAATGGGACATTCTAATCATAAGTTAATTTTCTGGAAAAAAAAATCAAGTAGGAAAAATAAATCAAGAAGACTTATGATTCTTTGTGAAGAATGGTACATATAATTATCAATGACAAAACTTTGGAGGAAAGAACACCTAACTAATGCATTTAAAACACACCTGGAAGAATCTAGCAAGTCACACATACAGCAAAAGTGATGGGATAAGAACGATTGTTTCCCCTGCAACATATTAAATAAATCAGACAGTATTCAAGAGAAATAGCCCAACTTTCTCCTTTATAATATATTTGGCGTTTACAGGAATATGGCCACATCTTTATGACTGAATTTCTATTTTCTCGGAAGGCCGTATTTTAAAAAGGACATCTTAGTTCTATATTCTCCTCTGCTTGTTCCAACGATGGTCACCCCTGCTCAGAGGGTGACAGCAGTGTGTTCAGGGTCAGGGCGCAGCGGGGGTCGCGCAGGGATGGGAATGCTGGCATCGCCCCTCTCCACGGCCCCGCCACGCACAGGGAGAGGAGAAGCTGAGGAAAAGACGACAAGCGGTGGCTGCGGAGCCCTGCGATGGAAGGGACTGATGGTAGAATTCTGGTCTGTCCAGCGGAGGGCACTGCTGGATGGCGAGCGCAGCGGCGGCCCCCTCCCGAATCCCGCTCACGCCGCCCCACCGAGGCTCTCTGCCCGCCTATTCCCACCGGAGTCCCTCCGTCTGCCGGGATTCCTTGCCCCATGCAACTCCAAAATTATTGTAAACCCTCTTTTCCATACCTATCTGCCTCAGGGAATGGGAGGAATGAGTCATTGCTTTCCAGTCTTTTAAAAGTCGATTTCGATTCAGCCCCTCAGCATCCATTGCCCGGATCTGGCTCGGGAGGCACAGCCCCCCGGGGGTGATAGATTTGGTGCTGTGCCTGGGAAACGGCATACTCCCCGGGAATGTGGGACTAAGGCCTTTGGGGTGCTGCTGGGGGGAAATTGGTGGGGAGGGCAGAAGTGTGAGGAATTGCTCGTAAAATGGAGCTTTACTGAAAACACAGAACAGAGTCAGGAAATCCAAGTTCTTCCCCTAGACTTGCATTTCAGTTTTCATTAGCCTGCGTATTATTACTGCAATTTTTGTCCCACAAGAACAAATTTGACTATTAATTCACAACTGAATGTAAAGTGTTTTAAGATCACAGATAAGAGACTTGTAGGAGTGAAAAAGTGTTATCTCAGCCTTCAAAAAGCTTGGTTCAGCATTTGACCTTAGGTATTAGTTTCTGAAGTGATTTGACTAACCTCAGATTATTGCTCCACATTTTAATACCAGACACTAGTTATTTCCATACTGCCATAGCATTTACTATGTGTGATCCTTTCTGCTGAACTAGTGAAATTCATACACCTGATTACAGTAATGATGGCATGATGAGCTTAAATAAATAGAGCTGTCTGAAGATTTCTAATTAAGTTCTCCTAAGGGCTGCCTAGAACTCATCGTGACCACATGCTGGGAGCCTGCCCTGTTTCTCGTTTCTTCTTTGGACCATCATTTGTAGATCTCTTTATTCTTCTTAGTCTTATCCTATTGTTTTCAGGGTGACCTTTGTTGCCCAGCATTTAGGAAGAGATGCTCTATCTTTTCCAGTTTCGGTATGCAGGACAAAAAGAGAGGGAACACGGCAAGGATGGGCAATGGAGACAGATTGTTCCTCACTTGTTTCCCTGTAGGCCAGACATTGTGTTGATCATGGTGTGGGGGTGTGGAAGTGTATGCCTAGAGAAACACAGGCCGTGTGGCTCTGGAATGGGGTGAAGGAGAAGGGCATGCTACAGGCAAGTTGTAACAGGCACTTTGGAAACTGGTTGTGATTCCACAAGCTGGTTTGACAGGCCCACACTGAGCTTTCCTTCAGCATAACCTTGACTGTAAGAGAGCTTTCACTCCACGAGAATCTTTTGTCATTTCTCAACATTCATTATCACTAGTTTGCTTTTTCCCCACATTAGGCAGCCTGTCTATCCCATATAAAATTCCATGTCTTTATTGGTTGAGAAGATTAACTGCTGAGCAAGCTCAGTTTGGCTTTTGCACTGCATGATGTGCTTGTCACATAAGAGTGTTGAGCACAGTCACTGGGACCAAGCAGAGGTCTTGGATTGAGTTTTCATATTTCACAGTAGACCAGAGATTCTCCTAAGGTATTTGTTTCTCAGCCACTGATTCCTTTTTAAATGGGGCATTCTGCTTTGTCTCCTGGTACTGATTACCTCTTGTGAAAAACTGTTGCCCATTTCCTCTACAAGCCACCTTCATACGTCTAGTGAGGTGTCCTCCTGAGTGAACATGGAGAGACACTACTCCAAAGCTAGGGTGAAGCAAGGTGTGGGTAGTGTGTGCACTGAGGCACCCCTGCCTCCAGCTTTCCTAACACTCCTGAGACACTTTTTAGGACTACTCAAGCACATTTGAAAAACTGCTAAATGGGTGAGAAATATGATGTGTAATACTTTGATTTTTTAAATACTGCGCAAGAGAGAAGGAAAAAATACTCCTCGTGTGCCAGTCTTAACCTTCATAAGCTTCCCAGAAAGCCTGACCACATTCACATTATTATAATATATGAGAATTTCCTAATTTCTTCCTCTCTAAAGTCCCTTCCTTCCCATGATTGATTATCCAATCTCAAGGGAAGTTTCGCCTGCACAGGGAAAACTTTGGAGTACATTGCAAGACCCTTCCAGCTAGCCCCCAGGGACTTAGCAGCAGGGCCCTGGGGAGGTGGGGTGTCCCTGCTGAGGCTCTCCAGCACACCTGCACTGCTCTGTCTCCTTTTAAAAGGCCTATGCTCTCCGAGAGGCTGCAGGATTTTTTAATCATTGCAGCAGGAGTAATCCACAGCATTTTCTTTTGAAGCAGGAACATGTAAAGCAAGGAGAGGTCCTGGAAAGAAAAAGAACACTCTAAAGGTATGTTGCTTATTAGAGACAGAGAAAAAAATCCCTAACATTTTCTGCTAGTTTGGTCACTTGCCTGAACAGAGCAGTTCGTTAGGCCTTTCTGTGAGCTGTGGGAAAAATCTTAGTTGCCATTTAACCAGCCCTCCAAATGTTGCCATACAGGCTGTGCTATGGGCCACATCAGTGATGGTGAAGCTTTTCCTTATCTCTGTGGAACGAATGTGTTGTCCCTGGCCATGGATGAGCCTATGCCAGCATGGATGCTGAGGGCACTTCTGTTCTACAGGCAAGGGCTTGGGCCTACTGGGGGCTATTTTTAGCATCTCTCTGGCAAATTTAGGGAGAAGGCAGCTTCTCAACAGATCTTGAATGCTAACATGTAATTCCTATCACCTCACCGGTATTTTTTGCATCTTTATAGCAAATTTATTCTTAACATTCAATAAAGGGCATCATAGTAATATGAAGTTCCTTGTAGATGTGGATTTTTATTTCTTGTATACCTAAATGCCTTGGTGTTTCTGATAATGTTTTTTCCTATACACAAATTTTATGCTGAATCAAAAAAACCTGCACTTGTAAATTAACTTCTTTAGCACTGTTTCCATACATTTGTGTTTTTAGTGATTTTAATTTTGCCCCATTTTTGTTTAACTTTTGCATAATTACTCACTCACTTTCAAAGCAGGGAACTTGTTAACCTGACTAGCTGGGACTCCTTTTCTGAGTTCACCTGTAACACCTCTTGGCTCTTTCCAGAGTAGGTTAAGCCACAGGGCTACTTCCTTTCTATTACTAGGAATACCTTTATCTCAGCACTAGCAACCTGTACCAGCAGTCTGCAAGAGACCTATCCAAACAAATTCTTAGAGAAGAGCTGTGGCTGTACCTCCCCTCTATCTTCCTTGCTAGAGCCTGCTGCAAGGGAAGAAAAGCAGATTTTTATCTGCAGAACTGATTATGCTTCTGTATGTGGGGCTTCCCCAGCAGGAAGACCTTTACCTGAGCCCCACTGACAGCAGAGCTATGTTGATTTAAATGTTTCAATAACCATGAAAAAAAAAATTTCCAGCAATACAGGAAAATACTAAGGGCTTTTCAATTTACAGGTATAACAATATTCTGGTCCTGGTCAATTGGTGTATAAATAGGTACCATGCATAAATCCCAGTAGAACTTCTTTTGCATTTGAGAAGTTAAATCTATTTTTCACCCCAAGGAGTTAGCAGCATTTTAAAATCCTTTTCATGATCCCAGTAACTTTGTAGAAGTGGAGTCTATTAAGCTACAAGATCTTTGAAAGGGACACCAACAATCAAGTCAGTGCTCAATGAAACAAGGTTTTTCCCACAAATCATGACTGATATCTGTGTCATTAGTAGGGTAGCTGCCCATCTCTTATCATGATTGGCAGGTTAATAAGGGACCTGGGGCTATCTTTTCACTGCTAGCATACAACCTAACCAATTGCTTTTAAACGATTGCTAATTTGACAGAATGTAGGCAGAACACATAAAAATATCTGCAATAACGTCTAATGCAGTTTTTACTCCTGGTATTGCAAACACTCTCATTTTAGAAAACAATTAGAATGTAGTTAATAATTTTTTTAGATACCCGGTTTTTAAAGAAAATCTTGTAGTTGTTCTTTGGTTCAATTAGGAGCAAAAGAGAAGGGAGTTTTGTAATGCAATTGTCCTGTAAAGGAAAATGTTTTAAATTGGGGAGATTATGTGAGCAGACCACCTGTAGGGCATTCATAGCTCTTTTCTATAATGCTCCAAGCTATGCCTTGCTGCCTGCAGTCTGGCTAACAATGCAGGGAAAAGCTGTTTAAAAGGCTGTTCTCCCTTTTCCCTCTGGTGTTCACTAACTGTTACAAGTCTTCCTCTTAAAATAAAAAAGTCCCATGTCCCTTTAATTGAAGAACTTTAAGGCTCCATGGTGGCCAATTGGTCTGCAACAAGAGGAACCAGGCAGCAGGGAAAGAAACTTCAGACTATACATCACGTTTGGTGAAGAGAAAAGATCAAAGTTTTCCCAAACTCAAAAGAAACCAAGTTCCCTACAGATTAACCCTATTCATTTAGCTCCTCTTAAAGGAATGATGTTCTGAGCCACTGGGCAGACAGGTAAAAAGTTCAACAATTGCCAAAGCATTCTTCTGTTAATTCAACAGCCTTCTGCTCAAATAAATTAGCTTAGTCCTGACAGAAGAACAATACCTTTTCTCTTGAAAAAGGACCATATTTGATATACAAAAGTTAAGATGTTAGTTTAATCTGTTAAGAAGAGATTGATCTAACAAATCTCAACTCGCTGTTCCACCATAGTACATGATCTATGAATTTAAAACATTAACCTTTTACACTTCGGTATGCATCCCAGAAAAGGCAGGTGCTTACAGAAGTGTAGACAACAGATACAAGAGGCCTGTGTGCACATTCCTAAAATAACACCCATTTTAAAAGGATACTTAACATGCCATGTGAGATGACTCTTTTGTAAAGGGTCAATTTAAAGACACGGTCATCTTTCAAAAAGCAGAGAACTACAGTAAGGCACCTCCTAGTTTTGGCAAACACTTTTTCAGAACAACTTGTTGAATGACTTTTCTCATGTCTACATATCTCACTGCTTTAACGTAATGGCTGGAGCATGAACGTATATGTTATACAACTACCTAAACGTATAGCAGTTGGAATAACCAGGGCAGGAGTAGGGTAAAAGCTTGAAAAAGTAATTTATCAAAAGTCATTTTATTGACAAAATAGAATACTCATATTTGCTCTTACAGGGGTAGCCTCTAAACATTTTTACAAAAAAAATTTACAGACTGTATATCTTTGAATATATACATATTTTACACATCTGTACAAGGTAACAAATAATTATATAAATACATCCTTTAATGTAGGAAACCCGTATTTCACTGGGGTGTATAATTAAGACATGTTTTGCTTCAGTCTATATTGTAAGGCATTTGCCTGGTTGTCAACATCCCAAAAACCTGCAGTCCCAGCAGACTCCCACCTCAGGATGGGGGTGGGGGGAAGATGACCCTCCCTCCCATGAGTAAAGAGCTGCTGTTAGTCCAGAGCGACTCAGAAACTGCTGTGCCTTGCCCTCTCCAAGACACGGGTGAGCCTCTACCCTCCTCTGCCAGCAAAATAATAAGCTGGCTCCTTGAAGTACATGCTCCCTGCATATGAATGGAGGGGAAGGAGGAGGGGGCTGGAGCCTGGGGCCTCTGCCAGCTGCATTGTTCTATACAAGCTGTGGCTAATAAGGACCATTAGGGGTTCATTAATGGCACCAAACAGTGAGGGGGCATTTTAGGCAGGCCAGTGTCCCTCATTCCCTAACCTTTGGCCTCTTTCCCCCTCCTCACACTTGAGACAGGGGCATCTGCTTGGGATAGGAGACAGAACTGGCGGTGCCTGATCTCCACGTCAGGCCAGTGCTGACATCGCTGTAGAGTGAGCCACCACCTCCAGCCCCAAGTCCTCCTGCTGCAGTGATTGCTGCCTGCCCACCTGCTCCTGTGCTCCCAGCCACGGCAGCACCTTTGCTGGCCCAGCAGCAGCGAGTGCAGAGGGCCCTCCAGGACTCGAGGGTCTTGCCAGACCAGACCCAGACACCAGAGGTGATGCCCACCACCAGGCACATGAAGTACTTGAGCATGAAGACGGCATAGTCAGGGCGGCGGGCCTGGTCAGGCTGCTGGTCTCGCAGGCAGGGGCAGTTGTGTGTGGCCTCCCAGCGTGGCCGGTTGTGCTGCTCGTAGAAGAGACAGGCGACCACGCTGGCAGCTGGCACAGTGTAGAGCACGGTGAAGAGTCCCAGGCGTATCATCAGCTTCTCCAGCTTGTGGGTCTTGGTNGTAGCAGATACCGGCC
The DNA here is from genome assembly GCA_013399895.1 of Serilophus lunatus. Lineage (NCBI taxonomy): Eukaryota > Metazoa > Chordata > Aves > Passeriformes > Eurylaimidae > Serilophus > Serilophus lunatus. The sequence goes on from VXBA01001379.1 coordinate 2,559,913, forward strand.
ACGGGGTCCCCGTCCACAGAACTGAGCGCCAGCACAGCAATGGACTTGACACTGGGGAGCAGCCNCAGCGAGCAGGAACATGGAGCCAATGGCCAAGTAGATGAGAAGTGGCGCCAGCACGAAGCCCCGTAAGTTCTCCAGGCTCTGGTTGCCCACGTAGCAGATACCGGCCACGGGGTCCCCGTCCACAGAACTGAGCGCCAGCACAGCAATGGACTTGACACTGGGGAGCAGCC
>VXBA01001382.1:0-31309 GCA_013399895.1 Serilophus lunatus
CGGGCGGGGGAGCGGGGGGGGCCGCGGCGTGCCAGAAGCACGGGGGCACACGGGCGCAGGAACACAAACTGGGGCGGGAAAGACCCCTGAGATCATCGAGTCCGACCTGTCAACCAAGTCGTGGCGTGTAGTGCTACGTCCAGTCTTTCCTTAAACGCCTCCGGGGATGGTGAATCCGCCACCTCCCTGGGCAGCCCATTCCAGTAACTAATCACCCTTCCTGTGAAGAATTGCTTCCCAATGTCCAACCGAAACCTCCCCAGGCATTGCCTGGGGCTAGATTCTCTCATTCTGTCACTAATTGCTTGGGAGAACAGCCCGATTCCCACCTGGCTACGAGCTCCTCTCAGGAGGTTGCAAAGAGTGATAAAGTCAACCCCGATCCCCCTTTTCTCCAAGATGAACAGCCCCAGCTCCCTCAGCCGCTCCTCACAGGACTTGTGCTCCAGTCCCTTCACCAGCCTCCTTGCCCTTCTCTAGATCCACTCACTCCAGCACCTCAATTCACTTCCTAAACTGAGGGGCCCAGAACTGGACACGGGATTTAAGGCGTGGCCTCACCAGTGCTGAGTAGGGCACACCTCGAGTACTGTGTGCAGTTCTGGGCCCCTCAGTTCAGGAAGTGCTCTTTGCCTTTTGCTTTTTTTACAGTGTTTGTGGTCCAGCGTGGAGAGAATCATAGAGTCAGTGAGGCTGGAAAAGACCTCTGAGATCACTGAGTCCACCCTATAACCAAACACCACCATGTCAGCTAGGTCAGGACACTGAGACCAGTCCAGTCTTTCCTTAAAATAACTCTAGAGATGAGACTCCCTGGAGGTGTTAAAGATTCCCTGGAGCCTGAGGGGCGACATTGTTACTCTCTACAGCTTCCAAATGAGGGGAAGTGGAGAGGGAGCTGCTGAGCCAGTTCGGGGCCCCTCAGTTTAGGAAGGACGTGGAGATGATTGAGCGTGTCCAGAGGAGAGCAACGAGGCTGGTGGGGGGCTGGGAGCACAAGCCCTATGAGGAACGATTGAGGGAGTTAGAACTGTTTAGCCTGGAGAAAAGGAGGCTCAGAGGTGACCTTATCGCTCTCTACAACTTCCTGAGAGGAGGTTGTAGTCAGGTGGGGGTTGGTCTCTTCCACCGGGCAGCAACTGACAGAACGAGAGGACACAGTCTCAAGCTGCGCCAAGGGAGGTATAGGTTAGATATTAGGAAGAAGTTTTTTACAGAAAGAGTAATAAAGTATTGGAATAGTCTGCCCGGGGAGGTGGTGGAGTCACCATCCCTGGATGTGTTTAAAAAAAGGCTGGACGTGGCACTTGGTGACATAGTCTAGTCGAGGTGTTAGGGCAAGGGTTGGACTAGATGATCTTGGAGGTCTCTTCCAACCTAGTGATTCTGTGATTAAGTAAAGGCTCTGAGCTCTTCTCCCTGGTACTCACTGACAGGATGCATGGGAATGGCCCAGAGCTGCCCCAGGGAGATTCACACTGGACATTTGGAAGCAATTTCTTACCAAGAAGGTGGTCTCTGACCGGCCGCATTTATCAATGATCTGTTGCACCTCACTGGCTACTTGGATAGAAGCGGTATTTTTTCAGCACTTTTGGCTAAGTTTTAAAGAAAATCAATCCCACATATGATGTGAAAATGTAGCAAAATTGTAGTGATCAACCACAAGTACTGACTGGTGAGGAATTTTTTCTTTATTCCGTCTCTAGATCCCATGGAAAAATGTAGCAACACAGACTGAGTACCTGCCTGTTCTTCTGTGTAGTCAAGTCCTGGGCTCATCTCCCTTAGACTATAGGTTATATATTCATCGTTGCCACATCCTTTAGTTCAAACTTGCTCTCCTTGTTCCCTGGTTTTGTCTCCTGTGTGGTGTGTTTTTGGAAAGCAGGCACTTGCTCAGTCTTCCCTCGCTTTTTGCCCTGATTTCCTTCCTGACGACTTGAAAACATCTTCCCTGAACAGTGATAAGCAGCTTTTTGATTGTCCTGAGGGAGGTCTTGGGGGCAGTTTGTGAAGGCGTAGGTTTTCCCTAGGCCTCTGGGACTTGCCCTGCCTGACATACTGAGGACAGTGATTGAGTTTTTCAGAACCTCAACCTGTTGTGGGTTGTGGTTTTCCCATGACTAACTTAGAAACCACCTGCTTGTTTGCATCTAAGTCTTCAGTTAAGAGAAGTCTTGCTGCTCATCCCTTCTGTACTTGTGTTTTATCCATGCTTTATTTCACTGTATGCCACTAGTTGACTCCTACCTTGGTCATTCATGGAAATAGTGTGGAAAGTCAACCCAAAGCCGGCTAATAACCTCTTTTCACTGTCATTTGCATTTCATCCTGAGTTTTTAGTCTTTTCCTGGTTTACCAGCTCTTTCACTCAGCTCACAGTTTTTGCATTTATTTCTAGCTTCTGTAGTTCATCTAATAATTTCCATTTAGCATGGAATCAAACACTTCATTAAATTCCAAACAAATCAGGTGTAATCCATTTATTACATTTCCTCTTGGCCAAACTAAGCAAACCTCTTCTTTTCCCATGCTGTTGATATAGATAGGTGATTTGGAGTACTTGAAGGATTTCCTTTCAACCTAGCCAAGAGTTTTTTCCCAAAGGAGGTGAAGAAACTCCACACAGTGATTACAGAGCCAGTATTGCAATAGAAAACAGAGGTAGAAAACATAGAATACGTAAAGGGTTAGAAGCCACCTCAGCCTCACTGAAAAGCCTTTTTCTTTCTTTGATAGGCTTTATTTATACTGTGTAGTTAAGGGGTTTTTTTTCTAACTTAAGAACTTTTTTCCTCTACATCTAGGGATTTAATTTAATTTATGAAATCATGCTGAAATTCCATAGGTCTCCTCTCCTTCAGCTAGTAGTATTGTGAAAAATGCTTGAATACAGTTTGCAGTTCTACATTATCTCTTTTATGCATAAGCAGAAAGTAAAAAAATTATCATACTCACCTGTGAAGCCTCCCAGTGAAAATGTCAACAGTTTGAAGGCATTGTGTATAACCATACAAGATAGCTATTTTGTTTCATTTAATTCTTCCCTTAGGCCTCTAAATTACTTTCTGAAATTGCCTTATTATGTGGAAGTGACTGTAATTAATAGAGCAACTAGCTACGGAGAGCTCACAATTCATTGAAGGGATATCTTCAATACCCCCTGAATACATTTCTACCTTATGTAACATATTCCCAAGTGCTTTCTTCCTCTTTATTTGATCTTTAATTAAGGAACTTAAAAGTTTTCAGTACACAATCAACTTTAATGTTTGTATTACAGGATAGTGTTATAAGTACAGGACAGAACAATGAGCTTTGAAAGTGTTTCTGTTTTTCCTTTGATATCCCAAATTTCTTGTCTGAATGCCTTAGACCGTAATTATAAACATATTGTTGATTATAGATGCTGATGACCTTCAATAGCTGCCACAAATATGCAAGAACTTCCAGCAGGTAATATCAGGTATCAGTGCCCATATTCAAGTTCACTGTTAAGAAACAATGTGAAGTGGAACTTCCCTTTAGGTTCATCCAGTAGAACCATCTGCATTTCTGCATAACCAGAGACTGAAAGCAGCACAACACAGAGAGTTAGGCACAGATCAGTAGTAACACGCCAGGCTCTTCATGCTGTGCATCATCTAAACCCAAACCCTCTGTCTGTCCAGATGGATCTTTCCAGCTTCTTAATTTTCACAAGAGCTGGCAACTGACATCCTGACAGCAAAACAAAACAAAACAAACAAAAAAACCAAAATCAAACCCACAAAAAACCACCAACAAAACCAAACCAAACTAATAAACAAAACCAAACACTAACAAAACCCTCACCTTCAAGTTTTATGCAGAAAATTAATATTTGACTTTAGAATATATAAACATATTTAAAGAGAAGGAAGAAAACCCCTCTTTCATATCTGCATGTTTTTATATTTTCTGCCTTCTTTACAGGCTGGGAGGCATTTATGGATCCTGCATGGACCATAAGTCAATCTGCCACTTTTGCACCAGGATGTAAAACCCCTCTGAAGTTAGTCTTTCGTCCTTTGGAAAATTTTTTTTTCTAGTGAAGGCTGCTAGTTGGAATTAAGCAAAGGACACTGCAGTTCAATGTCTTTTGTGTTTATGTCAATTTGAATCAAAATACTGTAATATTTATATATGTAACAGTAATGAGCCTCTGATAGTATTTACCTAATTGTAGTTGACATATGCAAATGGGACATGTTCAGGAGATTGGGATGTGGCCTAATGAAGTGTAAATCACAAAATATATCTGGAAAATATTTTAATTATGTAGCAATGAAGAGGCTTTGGAGAGTTAAATTGTTAAGAGAGAAACCAGCACTTGATAATAAGAGGATGACATTTTCAGTCTTCAAGAACTTCAGTGAAAAGTTGGAGTGGATGCAGAGAAGGCAGAGTGCATGTCTTTAAGTCACTTGGAAATTATCAGATAAGACTCAATAGGTCTCCCATTTGTTGCACATATTTTTCTTCCAAATGAAACAATTATAAATAAATAACTTGGGAATTTTAAGCATTAAGACTTCTCCTTTCGCCATTTAAAACTCAAACAGTACCACTAATGTACAAGTCGTATTTCCACTGATTTTTAACAGTCCAGCAGGTCTGGGGAGGGAAGTACATTTTTTTCCTTTTTAAGCATGTTTTATTGTGATGTTCAATATAATTTTGTGGATAGCAAGTGGGATTTGTCATGTTAATTTTTCAGGCTTTTTTTTGGGCTGTTCAGGACTAAGGCTGCAAGTAGAGGCCAGCAGAGAAGCTGCCTGCAGCACTAAAAGCGGTGTTGGCTTAACCATGGCTAGTGAAATGAGGCATCAACCTCTAAAGACACTCTATAAACAAATAGAAATAGAAGTGTCAGAATGTATTTAAAAATTGAATGAGTTGTCAGTAAAAGGTTTTTGAATTGAATTAAAACTGTAACACGCAAAAAATGAAGGTTTCTTTACTGAATATTGACATCCCACATCAGTTTCCCCAATAGCTCATGACAGAATGGAGCCCAATCTCCATTTGATAGAGAGGGTGACTTCCATATTTCTAAATGTCAATGACTTTGGGAAACAGAAATTAGTGAAGCTATCGTGGGTAATATTAAATGTAGACCACTATATTTTAAATTATTAAATGTCAAGCATTATATTTTAAAGGCAAGAAAACAGATGGCACCAAAGTCAGCTGCGATGTAACCAGACACAATTCCCGTTCCATGGGGATGTGGTCTCTACTTTCAGCTAAGCTGAATTTGCAAAACAAAGTTACTATTGTGGCAATGAAGCTCTCACAGCACGCTGAGTTTACACAAAGGCGGGCTGTGAGCCTGCATTTATTTGGTGTCATCGGGAGAAGCATAAAGGAAGGAGTGAGCTCAGAGCAGGTGGCAGCTCCTCCCAGCCAGCTGCCCCGGCAAGGGAAGAAGGCTCAGGCTCTGCTGCATTCCTGTGCAGGATGGATTGGACCACGGACTTGGAAATGTGTTCTACTTCTTTAGTCATTGTATTTTGCAGCATTACCATGAGACACATGCTTGATTCCAGTGGGCAGTCTTCCCTGAATATATGGCCATACAAGCTGATTTCCCACAGGCACAGTCTGCCCTGCTGGCGCTGCCTGAGATGGCCATCAGCACAGAGAGGGAAAGCTCAGCAATGGTGTTATCTGTTGTCGGGATGTGTTTTTCATGGACTCGGGGTCACACTTCAGCAGAGAGCCTGCAGGCAGCACTCCCGTGCATCCTGGGATCCTGGTGTCCCTGGGCTGCCTTGCTGCTCCCATCTCTCCGGAGCTGCTTTGCAGCAGAGGTTGGTTGGCTATAGAAATGCCAGATCCTGCTGCCATGGCCAGTACTTTCTACTGCCCCACCTTAGACATGGAAGGAATAGGTGCCAATACCTGCTGACTTAGAGGCATTGTTCCAAGAGTTCCTTAAGTGGCACTGCCAAGTCATCAGGCAGCTGGGACTCCTTGGGATGCGGCTCAGGCAGATGCTGTCTGGTGCATTCTCCACATCCAAATTCAAATGTCCTGCATATTCCTTCTATGTGAATACAGAAGGCAAAGAACAAGCTCTCTGCCCCTCTGGGCAGGAGGGTGCATTCACAAGAACACAAAAATTAGTCAAAAGGCTGCCAGACTCCCAGTCAGTGAGGACATCCCAGCTTGACCTGACAGACATGGATGCTTAAACTCTGAGAGTTTTTACTGAGTCGAGGTTTAGTAAGAAGTCCCACATGGAAAATTACTGTAAGTAAATTGTGTTTAGTTATTAGTTAATCACCTGTAATGCTATCAAGAGGTGGTCATAAGAGGCACTCAGGTCCAGCTGGGGGAGTACCTGAAAGCCAAAAGATACTGAGCTCTAGTTTGTGAGCACACGCAGAACCACTGCTCCTGTGTGTCCTGCTGGCCCTTCTCACAGGCCTCCAGCCTCCACAAACGAGATAAACTTTAGATGGAGCTAAACTCAAATGATTCTCTAGCAGCAGTTTTACTTAAAAAACGTTAGTGGGCAGCTCACCTGTGGAACTTGATATTAAAATTCTTTTCAACTGTATTTTATCTGCTTCTGAAGCATACAAAGCAGTGTAATAGCATCTTACATAGTTTTTCTGGAGTAACAGATGAAAAAATAGCAGAATATCACATCTCAAAATCATAGTCAACATCTTTTTTGCTTTTGTTTAATGTTTAATACTTGGGAAAATACAATAAATTTTCAATCTACAACAGTTAGATGCTATGCTTTATAGTAAAATGTTCAAAGAGGATGTAAAAATAAATTAATATCTTACTATTTAACTTCAATGACAAAGCAGGTCTCAGTTTTAGACAACTGAGAAATTTTCAGCCATGAAAGATAAATGAACATATTCTGCCCTTCCATAAACATGTGGCTATCATTGAAACCAGTGGAATATATACACACACACACAAACACACATACATGTGTGCCTGCATCAGAGGGCAGAATTTGTCCTAGATCTTACAAATTGGTAGTCTGCAACTGACATTCATGCCTGTTTAATTTTTAACAAATAGAACTGCAAAATGTTCATGTATCATACATTTTCCAGATCTTGTAACCGCAACTTTTATGAAACATTAGCCATACAAATTGTCATCACTGTACAGCCATTTTTTTTCAAAAGTCAGTGTCAACTCATAAAAAAAACCTCATTAAAACCAGATACATTGTTTAAGTGCTGAGGTTTGCATTATGCTGTCTTCTGTTTTAAGCACAAGAAATCTATTAAAAACCAAAAGGCAGAAGTGGCTCAGAAAATGACAAACTCTCTAACAACATACTAGTAGCTTTACTAGAACTCATCTGAGGCTATAGTTAATTGAAAAACAATGTAAACACAATGAGGTACGGATACCAATGGACATTCCTCACACTGTGCACACCATGGCCCTCATCCTACACACACCCCTGGCTCCAGGGCTTCCTCTCAGGGCCGGTGACACACAGAACAATCACAACTCCTTGCTGCAGTCCCATTTGCAGGAAGGGGTCCTGAGACCCTCATGTCATGCACCAAATACATTTAAAGTGCCTCAGGTTTCAAATTTACATTTCATTTCTTTAGAGCTCGAAAAGGTGAAATAGCTTATGTAAAGTCTTCTATAAATACTCCTTTAAAACTGGTAGAGGTTTTCAATTTCAAGGTAAATCTAATAAAATATTTGAACTTCTTTTAAACTAGACAAGTAGTGTTTGTGCTGCTTTTTGTAAAAATGCAATAATATTCCTTTCCTCTAAGATACTTTATATATCTCCAGTCACTCTTCCCTTTATTTTACAGAAAGCTGTGGAGTTCTGCAACAGCCCAATGGATTTTCTTGTGATGACACTGAATCTTAAATTCATCCCTTTTCACAAGGGTTTCCTCAATTTGTTTTATTCTCCTTCTTCGGTCTTCTCAGAACCAGCTCCAACTGAATTATCTGCCTCATACTTTTTATCAAGAGGATCTTCAAAGGATTTCCCACTGCAGTCATAGGTTTTACTTGCAGGTCCCACATGTGTTCGGATGCGAGCTCCTGGTTGGTATAACTGCATGGCTGGGCGATCCTAGAAGGAAGGACAGGTGGTTAATGCTCTGAGAGACCCATGTGGGACACAGATGTGGGATTTTAAAGTTTTGAATCTTTATGAAGAAAGTAGATTTTATGTTAAAACACTTTACACTTCATGAGACCCAGGAAAAAAAAAATGGGAGTGTAATGAAAATTGACTGAGTATTCAGTATTTGAGTTGTTTTATAATACTATTCTTGGGAACCAAGCATTTTGAATAAATGAAGAAAGCTGTAAAGATTAAAGATGCTGTGATGCATTTGACATAAACAAGGAGAAATTCTGCACACCATTATCAAACATGGTATTACAGGTAAAACAAGAAAAATGTTGCTACCTTCACTAACATCAAATGAGAACAACAATAGCCTGTGCACTTCCAACAGTGCAGATTAGTGACACATATTAAACATAAGCATAGAAGCCCAAGATGAACCAGAGAACCAGATAAACCAGAGTCTGGCAGGTAGCAGCTAGAAAATGATTCTCACCCAACTTACCAACAAATATTAGCACAATTTAAACACACAAAACACATTTTAATTATACACATAAAAATAAAAATCACAGTCATTGCTCTACTTCATTGTGCCTCCCATACTGAGTATGAGAGCAGGGAATTCATGCACTGATAATAAACAAAGTACAATTGGAGCATGGGCAGACTGTGAGTGATCCAATCATACACTTGCTGTATTATGGGAAAATGGAAGGAGCCAGGTTACAAGGAAAGGAAACCTCATACCTGCAAATGGTGATATTTCACAGCTCTCAGGAACACTTTTTATTCTTGAAACACATTGTTTAGAAACACTGATTCGGAAGTCTTTCACTAGTAAGGGTATTTTACTCTCACAAATACCAATTTTTAATGTTTTGAAGCAACCAAAAGCTCACCAAAACCTGAGCTTTTTGATGAAGGTCTCAAGTTTAGCAAACAGCCTATTTGAAGACAGTGGCAGAGCACTGAAATTGTCCTACATTAAACTATGTTAAATTTCACTTGCCTTCATAATTTGAAGTAATTCTGATCTTTTTTTCTTTCATTCTTTTTTCTTATTACCAATACACATTTTTGTTTTTCCTTTCTTTTTCTTTCACCTTTGTCACTTTTTCCTCATTTTTTCTTCTCGTTCTCTTTAGACCAGATGTCAAGATTCACTAATTGGGCCTTATGACTGTATCATTCTAGTTCGTGCTTTGTAGTGTAGTATGAAATGCACAACATACATCTTTCTATATCACAAACAGCTCCATAAAGCTAGATCCTCTGACAAGCAGTGCCCATTAGAAAGTTTATGATAAAGGGTCTAAAGGACTTTTCTTACGACAGACTCCGTACTCCGCAGTTTGCATGAAAGATGGCACAATGTTACTTGCACTGGAAACTTCCCATTTACTAATTAATTCTTAAAAATTTCAGAAAGAAGCTCAGTCTCCAAAAATTTCTGTTGGCACTCTCAATTCTAAACCTAAGTTGTAAAACTCAGCCCCTAATCTTACCCTTGTAAGGGTAATACTTTAAGGAAATATACACTAAGGAAAAATGCAAAATACTGATAGTGCTTATTTTCTAAGGAACTCATCTAGCACTTCAAGTGTGGACTAATCCAGAGACTCAGTGAGCTACTGGAAATGTGATGCAAAGAAATAAAAAGCAGGCAGCTTCTCAACTCTTGCCAAAAGGCCCCCACGACCCACCATCCAGTTCCAAGGTTGCAGATTAATTTGCCATATCTCAAGAACGGCATGGCAAGCACGGGGAAAATTGCTTCTCCCAACTTCCTGTTTCTGAACGTGCCGCTTTCCTGACTGTTCTACAGTCTGAGCCACTGATGTATGGATATGCAGGTAAATCTCACCCATCTTGCCCAGCTGACCTTTGCATAAACAAAAAGTGGGGCACACCAGACTGGCTGTGTTCACACCAGGTGACTTCCTTGACACATACAGCAACTCCATTTGGTCATCTTTTGTGGGAAATTCAGGATCACAAGGGAGAGAGAATGAGGGTGACAAGGAGAGCCACACCCTGAAAAGACTCTGGCACATCTGTGAAATCAGACAGCCTGAGAAGAGCCATATCTGTGTCTCTGGGAGACAGCTCTACTACAAACCCTGCTAGAGAACCTCTTTGCACCAGTTTTGCATCTGCTCTTTTCCCGACAACAGCTATGAGGAAAAATTTATTCTAATGAAATGACAGCCCTTTCATACTGGCAAGTGTGGAATACTGAAAAATCCATACATTTCCACCCTCTAAATACAACAGTCTCTGGACTAGCTATTTAAGCCCTTATAGTTGCTCTACCAAGCAATGGCTGGCAAATCCATAATATAAATACTTCATGAGCTGGGTAATGAAAGTACATTTTTAAAAGACTAATACAGTTTTTAAATTTCTTTACAGATCAGAAGTGCAACAATTTTTAATACATTTACAAAATGCAAGGCTCCAAGAATAGTGTTCTAAATTCCACAGGGTTGAGAGACAGACAGAAAATCTGTGAATATGAATGAGCACAGACTTGTAAACTTATTTTAATGGTTGTCCTCTGACAATAACCCAGAAAGAACTCTGGGTTTTATTGAAAATGAGATATAGAATTTTTCCTGAAAAAAGCATCTTTATGCTAAGTTTGCAAAACTTAAAACCTGTGATCTTGAAGCAAATTTAACTAATGAAAGATTATCCTAAATGAATAAAAGAACCTTATTTCTTATGCGCTCCTTTTTGGATGCCATGTCATCACACTTGTCCTCTTTACCCAGTTTGTCTACTGCCTCCACAGTGAAGCTGTAGTTGTAGTTCCCTTTTTTTCCTCTGTCTTGGTTGTATCCTTTCCCCCATTTCAGCTCTTCTTCATTCCTTCTCATAAACTTGTCAAACTCATAGTGAGTTCTATGCTTTCTGCCATCATCCAATCGATACCTTTGTCTTTCAGGTTCTTTTTCTCGAAATCTTCTCTCCAAATCTCTTTGCTCTTTGTCACTATCATTTTGTGACCTACGAGTATGTATAAAAACAAAGAAAATCCAAGCAATTAACAGTAAAAAGGAGCTGCTGACAGATGCAATACAAAGCTTTCCTTTGACTGCAACAGTAAGTAGATAAGTTGTATGGCAAGGTCGTTTTCTTCTCATTAAAAAGAAGTTAGATGCAATTCTGCTGAATATCTCATCCAGGTATGTCCAGCCCCTGACCATGTATTCAGTTCAGAATAGCAGACAAAGCTTGGCAATCAAAATAGGACTTTTGTGCGACTGCTGTGGAGGCCCATTTCTCTCCTTCTATCCCTCTTTGAAATCCTACCAATAGTTCCCAAATACCCTTCACATAAACACATTATTAGCCCCATTGTTAGCTCTTGTGGCCTGGTCTTGAGATGAATCATGAATGTAAGCACTCCCTTCAACAGGAACATTCAGGGCTCAAAGGAATTGTGCAGGTATCATGTATCAATTTGTAAAGTTCTATGACTCTTAACAAAAACTAATCACTGACATTGCAACTTATAGAAGACATTTGTGAAAATGAATACTTATGTTCTAGGCTGTTGTTTATCATGTCTCTAAGTAGTCTAGCCTGCCTTTGCGTATTTTATTTAGGCAAAAGACCATTGCATTGACACAACATAATACTTAATTTCTGCTATGCTGCAATGGGTTCATATTATAAGGACTATTTGTAACGTTTTGCTGCCTGTCTGATAAAATTCCCAGCTCCCTTATCCACTTCATTGTCCCAATTCAGCAAGTGGGTGCTTCTCTCATACAGCCAAACTGCAAATAATGAAGAAAGATTACAGAATAGATTGAACTTTAAAAGGAAACAATACAGGCAGTTTCTTTTTATATATCACGTATGTATAAACATTTAAAATTGAACAAGTAAGTTACTTGAGGATGGAGATTTTCTAATGGTGTAGTGATCAAATAGTGGTATGCTTCTCATTTAGATTATTTAATATCAACAAAAGTATATCTTTCCATATGACTTTTTTTTAAATAACATAAATGTTAAAATTGTTAGCACCTGCCATGAACTTGGGCATTAGTGTGGCTGCCAAGACAGTGGCCCCATCTCAGGAAGAGCTGGTGGTCACAACAAAACCCAAATGAGAGGTAAATTATTCAGTATTTCACAAGACTGAGCTTGGAAAATCTACATTAATGCCTTATTAAACTTACAGGGTCAATAGTAAGCAATATCATACGGTATCACTAAAGGTTACTGCATAAAAAGCCAGAGAGTCAGTGGAATCACCATCCCTGGAGCTATTTAAGATATGTAGACAAGGCACCCAGGGACATGGTTCAGTGGTGGACTTGGCAGCGCCAGGTTAACAGTTGGATTCAGTGACCTTAAGGGTCTTTTCCAACCTCAACAATTCTTTAATTAGCAAATAACTGATTCACCCCTGCAAATGTTTCTGTTGACTCTGTTTCTTTTCTTGAAGAATGTCAACAAAGATGTTGCCAAATATTTTCAGTTTCCATGAGAGAATAGGACATGGAAGCTTTCAAGAACTTTCAGGACATACTGAACATATTGAAACACTGAGCCCATGCTCTTAGTCAGAAACAAAAGAGGATGAATTCTTCATGTAGGATATTACTGGTGACTCATTTATTCATTAATTCAATTAGTAAATTCAGTTATTTTATTTTCCAGTGTTCAAAGTTCCTTTATTGTTCAATTTGCCATTAGGAGAATATTTACAGCTCCTACATGTATCTCATAAAGCCTGAGAACCTATGTGGGTAACAGTAAAATTTATACTCAGAATAGGCAGGAAGCCTGCACGGCTCCCAGCACAATCCCAAACTTCCTCTTGTATTTTGGATGTAATACCTTAGGTAACTTACTAAAATGCTAAAGCTTGTCCTTCTGCACTGCAAAGCACTTGTAAGAGTGTAGCTAAAACAGTCAGCTGAAGCACAAAGGATCATTTACCTCAGCAGCACCTTATATTCAGTTATGTATCTTACATTTCTCATGAGTGAATCCTGCTTGCAATGCGACACATGTGCCAAAGGATAAGAGAGAGAACCAACTGCTGAAAACACTTGTAAGGTGATGCATTTTCAGGCTACAGCAGTAACAGAGCTAAGCTATGCCCCTTCTCCCTCCTAGAAAAGGCAGTGGGAGACAGATACATGCATGCATCTATCATAAGGCTGTACTTCACACCACAAATCTTCTGTCATTGTGTGATTTATCAAACACAGTTATGTGTTTATTGAGGCAAACTCGAGTGTGAAGGAGGAGTGTGGCACCTCAGCCAATTTAGTCTTTGACATCAGTAATGGAAGGAGGGCCTTACCTGAGCTCTTGATGGGGAGCAGGTGATGTAACACTGAAACACTGAATGACTTTGCACGTAGAAATCATTCTAATCTGGCATTTCACACCATTTCACAAATAACAAATTGCATCCACTAATACTGCCATCAGGTCAGGAAATTTTTATGAAACACGTTTTACCAAAAGGATAGCAAGAGGTTTGTTCACACACAGAATAAAATTAGTCCTCTAGAGGCTAGAACATCTTGTCAATGTACCACTTACATTTAAGCTTTGAGATGAAGGCATTTATGATCTAAATTAAAAGTCTAAAATATAAATATTCCTTACTTTTCCTTAAGTTCTTTTAGTGTACTCTCCAAAGACTTCGATTTTATACTCCCAGATCCAGGTGATTTATTCCACTTATTTTCCTCAATGTCAGCTTCTTCATCTTTTTCTTTGTGCTTTTCACTGGCCAGTTCATCTCCTTTTTCAGGCTTCTTGAGAAGCTAAGAGATATTTGTTTATATTATGATGTAAAATTATTCTCCTCTGTTGCAATACACATTTTAACAAGTATTAAATATATTAGTAACCTGCTCACTTTGGAGAGATCTTATTAAAATGCAAGGAATATATTTTACAAAGTACAAAACTCAGTTTACTTTTGCTAAGGAGTGACAGTCATTAACAAGCATTCAACTGTACACTTTTAAATATGATGAGAATATTGAAGAAAGCACTTACCTACACTTCTCTCCTGATTTTTATACACAAAGACATTATTATGGTCTATGGTTTCTTAGAAATCATGTAACAGCTCAATGTCACCGCCAATAAAATAAGAAGTAGAACCTCTCACAATACTACAAAATACAAAAATACTCCTTGAAATATTCTATATAATATATGTGTCACATGAACTACTTGGGATAGACCAGCATGTAGAAGTAGGTGCTTAGTACACCCTGACACAAATACAAAAACTCAAGATACTAGCAGAAAAGATCACAGTTTCACCTTGAAGATTAGGATTTTCAACAAGTCTGTTCCTTTCAAAAAAACTCACACAGGACTTGAGCAGTGTCTAGCAATACAGGACCAATCTTTATAGAAGGATCAATGGTCTCAGATTGTTACCCTAAGATGTCAGGAATAACCAGAACATCTCCTTAGTCTTTTCATTCCACCAGATCTTCTGAAACAAGCACAGGTTATTCTTCTCCAATATTTAAAATCTCTATAATGTTTCTCTTGGGAAATAGTTTAGTTTACTTTTCTTTCAGAGACAGAACTAATTTTCAAAATCATATCACTACTGATATGTCCTAAATACTGTGGGGTTTGGGTAATATACTTTGAGGATTAAGGAATTATTCTGAACTTCAAGAGTGTTTTTCTTTATGCCAAAACATGAAAAATATGTCATTTAGCTTTAGAATTTACTGGTTTTATACTTTCAGGTGAAGGAAATTGTTTTCCAAGAAGACAAAAGGAAAAAGTCCACAGTTCTGTGGCTTCTCACCACAAGATCTGGAGTCAGACTGTGTGCCCTTTGCATTACATTACACTCTGATATCAATTTTCCTCTTCAAAAGAGTCTATAAAGCACTTCCAAGACAAAAAAAAATAGTTCAGATGAATACTTTTTATCTCTGTAATCTTTCACAAATAAGGTTTTATATGTTCCAACTTCATAGCACAAGAAATGTCCTCCTAAGTGATGTCATTGAAGTCCATTCATATTGTTGGAAGACAGTGCAGCCTGAAGTTAGCAAGACTTTGTTATAACTTGACTAAAACTTTAATGCTATTAAATACTTCAATCCTATTAAAACACATCAGTTCTTGGCATAAAGACAAAAAACTCTCTGCACACATAGCCAGATGGAAATTTACATGACAGAAGGTGTTAAAGTCATCTTTCACAGAAACACAGAATCACACAATATTCTGAGTTGGAAGGGACCCACAAGGATCATCAAGTCGAACTCTTAAATGAATGGCCCATGGGATAGAACCCGTGGTAACCTTCCCCATGCTGGCACAGAACAATTTGGTTCTGTCATGTAATGTTGGCAATGAATGCAGCAGTGTTGTATAAGGGTATCTGAGTTACCTGCTGTAACTGCATCAGCACATCCCTGTACCTAAGGCCATGAGTCATACTTTCAAACAACACAATTCAGTCAAAGCCCTAAATTACTTTCTCTTGTGTTCAAACCTGGTTTGGTATCTCCACTCTGTGCTGTCATATGCTAAATAAACACTGAGATACCTAAGAACTTCTGGATAACTTTAAAGAAGAATAATCTTTTTTTTATTACCTTGATCCTTATTTCTTTTTCAGAAATCTTCTTTTGCTTCTCCACTTCTTTTCTTTTACGCCTCTCTTCTTCTCTGCGCTTCCTTTTCTCTTCCTCCCGCAGACGTTTCTTCTCCAACTCTCTCCGCCTCCGTTCTTCTCTTTTTTCTTCTCGTATTCTCTGAAGAGTTCAAAATGATTAATTGTAAATTGTCCAACAGCAAACCATGTGAAACATAAATATTGAACTTCAGGCAAAAGTCTGAACGTACCTGCTTTTCTAATTTTCTATTTTTAATATATTCCAAAAGGGGTGTTGTTCTTCTAGCTAAAACACAAAAAATTTGTGATATAGTGTTCAACTCCTAAAATATGTACTCATTTATTTACTTTAGTACTAACCCCTTTTTTCTAGCTTTATCTGAAAGGGAGCTAAATCGTTGATAAACCTATTTGTTTCATGTATTTTTGAAGGCATTCCCACAATTCTGCTTTAGAAACACTTTGTTGTTTTTTTGCTGTTAGCATTAGAAGCAACAGAAGTACAATGCATGATTAATTATAATAAAATATCTTTTCAGTTCAAGAGAATGGCTTTTCTCTCGTTTATTGAATGATTATTTCTTCAAAAAGGAAAGAAATGTGTTCAGAATCTACTCCTACTTTTTACTTTTGTACATCAAAACCTAGCTATATCATTCATATATGGCCCATATTACTGTAATCTCACATAGAATTTTTCAATCCCAGATTTCAAAGTACCTCATGAAGGAAACATTTTCAGTCTCATATAATATTTCCATTTACCTGACATTTGCATTCACCTCTCCAAGGGAAAACAGGAGGAATAAAAGATAAGTAGTTTTTCCCAGGTTACACAGCAAAAGTATCAGCAGAATCAATAAAATTCTGTCTTCCTAAATAACAAGTCTCACCCACTGGATCACACAGCCATTTTTATCTTACAGAGCTGTCTCCACACTCCAAAATCAGGCCACCTGCCTGTACCATCCTCAAATTTTAAAAAATCTTGGAGAACATACTCAATTTTTTATCATATATAGCATTCATGACTGTCAGTACTGAACTCAGACTTGAATTCATGTACTTAGAGCTGTGAGTAGTTACAACAAATTCTGTCAGTCTTAGATGCCCCAGGGTAGAAAATGTTTGCCACTTGAAATTGCTCTACAATTACTCATAGGATTCTCCCTCAAATCAGAAAAAAATATTCACTAGTGGAATGCATGACAGGATTTGGAAGATAAAAAAAATAAATTAAAACCGGAAGAAATTAAAAAGATTTTTGACAAATTTGAAATTGCATATCCAAAATCTAGACACAATTCATATCCCAAAAACATTTAAATCATTCTGGCTTGGAAACTGGAATATGCTGGGGGCAACCCATTCATTAACAATAAAATTTCATTATGCAGTTATGAATAGACTGATAGGAAGGCTGATAGATTCAGGATTTACTTTTAACAAATACCAATGTTAAAAAGCAACAATCAAGAAAGACTGATTTGCCATTTTCCTCTCTCTATCCTTACATTCCCCATGCTGCCCCACCCTCCCCACATGCCTATAATTTTTGACCAGTTTTAGGTCCCCAGAACCCTCCCTTCCAGTCCCTCAGCTCTGCAGCTTTGCCCCTCTCTCTCTAGCCCCTCTAAGTTCCCCTGTCGGAGCAGTGTCTGCCTCTGGGCACTTTTACATGCTGGAAAGGATCACAAATTGTAACTGGGAGGTCTGGGGGAAGGACAAACTGCATCAACAGTCCAGAACTTGACCTCAAGCATGACTAAGGCTCTGGTGCAAGAGGTTTAATGAGAAATTATTACTTGAAGGGAGAGAGGCAGTGTGATGAGTGCCACCAAAAGAAGGAATAAAAGAATGTTTCTCAAACCTGAATCATACCCACCTTATTTACTGGCCTTAGTGCAAATAAAAATCTAGGAGGTTTTTCTTAAGATGTTTAAGAAACTTGAAAAGAAAATTAATTACTAAATGAAGACCTGTGTCATCAAAACATTTTACATTTTATCTTGTTCTGTACAAACAAGCCAGAAAAATTAGCTTATCTTCATCTTGTTACTGAAAAAATCTCTTTTGTACCTCTCTGTCACTCTGAAACTGATCGGCTAATGCATCTGACATGATGCATAAAATATGTTGGTTCTCAGTAACCCTACATGGAGAAATGCTGAGCATTTAAGGCCCCATTCTCAAAGTCCTGGGCATGTCCTTCATTGACATCAGCAGGAGTAAGACCTTTGCAACACAACTAAATCCTTATATAATTTTGAAATAAACACTGAAGAAGTCTTTGGTTTTTATATTGATAGCAACAGCCACGGCCTTGAACAGCAGAAAAAATAAAGCAACTAATTTGATGTCCTGAGATTGAAGAGAAACAAAACACTAAAATTCTTAAGGTAAATCTGACTTCAGCCAATATTGTTACTCTGAAATTTGCAAGTCTCAAGACTAGCGATTTTCATTGACAGAATATTTTTAACAAATCTTCCTTGAAATTATACATTTTTTGGAAATTGTAAATTTCTTAGAAGATTTTGACTGCTTTTACTCTGCTATCAAATCCTAGGGAAGATTTGGGATAAATAAATATTGTTGTGCATTTTTCCTGTCTAGAACAGCAACAAGTCTTATTGTCTAAATATCTATACTATGAATATTTCTGTTTCTTCTAAATTGCTTAAGTACCAAATCCCTTCGGTCAACTCTCAGACAGCAGTAACTAGTGATAGGACAAGAGGAAATGGCCCCAAGTTGTATCAGAGGTGGTTTATACTGGGTATGACGAAAAATTTCTTCACAAAAAAAGATAGTCAAGTACTCAAACAGGCTGCTCAGGGAAATGGTGGAGTCACTGTCCCTGGTGGTATGAAAAAGATGTGTCAATGTGGCACTTGGGGACATGATTCAGTGATGGACTTGGCACTGCCTGGTTGCACTTGTTCTGAAAGGTCTTTTCCAATCTAAACGACTGTAATCAAAAGAGGTGGCTAGTTTTACACTAAAGAAGTAACAGCAAAGGTCATTTTTAACCTTACTGAATTGTCACACTTAGGGAAAGACTAAATGTTCTGCATCTTGTCACTTGAAGACACAGTACATCAATGTTCCATGTCATACGGAAAACTGCATATCAGCACTGGAGACTGCAGTGTTGCCCTTACTTAAAATTCCCTGCGGGGCTGTGGAAGTCATGCTGCATGCAGACAGAAAACAAGGTGTTGCCTTACTTTCAGAGCTTTTCCAGAATCTTGACCGTGAGAACAAAGAGAGATCATTTCATGTCTCTTAATAAAAGCAGCTAATATCAGGGATAAATTGTTAAGGATTCAGCTATTTTATATTTTAAAAATAAACCTTCCATCTATTAATACATCTGTAAGTATTCAGAATTATTAAGAACCTATTTCTGAAGCCACTGCACATGCAAAAATTCAGGTGAAGCCAAGTGATTCCATGCATAGAGACTTAAGATAACAGGTAACTGTTCTCTACTACTACTACTTGGCTGGGTAACAAAAATTTAACCATGGTAATCTAAATGTTAGACTGAACAGGTCAGCTCTGACAGGTAATACCATAAAGATGTAAGATATTCAACACTCTCAACAGTAAGAAAAATCAAGAAAACAGACCAATGAGTTCCCTTGTTTTGGCCTCAATCTCTCCCAAAAGAATCTCAGGATTGGCACAGATTTTCTCTTCATCAGCACAATAACTCTCTAAAAATTTCTTATATTCTGGATCTGTGAAGAAAAATTTTTGAATTATGTTAACACATGGCAATGAACAAGAGAAATGGAATCTATTTTCCATTGTGATGCCAAAAAAATACATTTACCATCTTCAATGCTCCCAGCTTTGGCATCTTTCTTCTTCAGCTTCTTTTTTGAAATCTTCTGGAATGGAGCAAATTCAACCACTGCAGGATACTCCAAACCTTAAAAGAGACCAAACCTCAATTTTTTGAGAGGGACAAACATTCCCTAAATTCAAGTACGATTTTCAAAACTCTTGAAACGTGTGTTGGACACATGAAATCAAAAGGTGAATGTTTCTACAATCCACTAATTTCTAAAGTTACATGTAGAGATATTTTCAACTCAAACCAGAACACATTTGTATATTAATTATACGTATGTGCATTAAATGTTTTGGACATGCTAACAAGTGATGGTAACTACTATTGCACAATAAAATTTTTGTATTAGCATTTATCATTTAATTATTCAGATATTGTTTAGAAAAAATTACCTCAAAATCTCACTCTGATAAGTGATTAAATGCAACTGGGGAATGAATCTGAAACTGCTGAGTGGCTTTTCTAAAGCTTTGTTGCCTAAAAGCTTAAAAAATAAATAAGTGTTGGGTAATATGCAATAAAACAGCACAGCATCTCCTTTCAGAACCAGAACTGTAAAACTCATCATGCAGAATTGTATGAAACTTCATTTCTGTTTATGATATTCTATGCAACTTCCTATCTGTGTTTACTGGCAGGGATTCTTTGCTTTGAATTCTGTCTTAAATACTGGCTTCATTTTTGGACAAGTCAAAACTGTGTGTGCTAATCCTTGTTTCAGTTTTAGCCTCCTAAGAGCAGCGCCACCACAAGCCTCACCTGAGGTCATCTATGATCAAAGCCTGTGCTCTTTATTTGCACAAATCCAAGCTCAGTCTTTTTATTTCTCAGAATATTCAGGACTGAATATTCTGGCTTCGCTCCAGGCTAATACTGAAAAACTTGATGAATTTAGGCAAAACTGCAAAGTGAAGCCAAAAAGAAGCCTCAGGAGAATCATAAAAATACCTTTTTTCTAGTTTTTTATCTTAAAATACCTAGAATTTGAAATATGGGAATCACATTGCAAGGAATGTGTTGTTCTCCATTTCTACAAAAACAATCCAAATCTGATGAATGTCAGAAGCACATAAAATATCTCAGGTAGGAAGTGCTGAAGAGGAATTCGTAAGTTTGACAGTTTCTTTAGAGATCAATCTCTAGTAAGAGTGGACAGGACTACTTTTTCTCAGACTCCTGCAGCACTGAGTGTATAGAGGAGGTCTGTACAAGAGACCCATAAATCTATGTTTGTATTTTATACAACCTGTGCAATTTTTAACAGAAGGTATGACTGAAAGAGGCAAGGAACTGCTAAAGTTATGCTAAACCACTTCTTGTGGATGGCAGTTTCACACTCCTGTAGATCTGGATTTATCCACACCTACATTACAGACCTTACTGTAGGCAAACTTTTGCAGCCTGAACATATTAAAGCTGGCAATCAATTTTGTTATTCTTGTTCTTGGAACTCAAGATATCTGCAAAGGCCCTAAAAATTCAAGCTCAATTTGTCTTAAAAGTGGGCAATGAAAATGTTAAAGCTTTCCTCTTGCTTTCTCAAACCAGGCATAAGTGGCACAATTTTACCCCAGAAACACACTGAAGACGTAACAATTCGTTCTCACAGTGTGTTCAGTTACTGTTGTGATGAATTGTGAAGCTTGCATAAGGTAATTATCTTAATAGGATCTTCATAGTGTATTGCCTAAGGCACAAGACTGCACATGAAGCATGCATACCACATAGACAAGGAAGACTGCATGGACAAATACATTTTGCACTTTATTATCCTTTAAGTGCTAAGTGTTGATATATTTTAATGTGATTAACTGCACTTTGAGGAAAAAAATGAGCATAATAAGCAAAAAGTAAAATAATGTTCTAAAATGGTACATATATATATATACACTTAATATCTTAAAATATTCCAACCTTTATTATCAATGAAGACATAGCCATCAAAACGATCTCTAAAAAGAAGGATGTCCTCAGGATTTCTAAAGTTAATGTATGCTCTTGAGTAGAGATGAGGATAAAGGCTGCAACAAGAAACAATTTTATTTTCTGTTATTTATTATTCTGTTCAGGGCTAGGGAAAAGTAAAACTAGAACGATCACAATGTAATTCTCATCTTCTTTGAGAAACTGCACCTTAAGCAGTCTTCACATACACGTATCTAGTTTTATATATGATAAAATGTAACTGAACAACTGAGTTCTGTATGCAACTGTGAACTGAGACAAATATTCCAGGTTGGTTTTGCCTCCCTAAATTCCAGAGCATACACTTCCAATTGCATAGGATGGAAACTTTAATATTTCATGATTTAGGAGATACGAGTAACAGCTGTGCTTTTGGGGAACTTCTTGGGCAGAAAAGTGTTTTGTGACTGAAACGGGCAAAAAGGAAAGTAAGAGACCACAGTGAACGGGCAGTTTCCAAGCTGCCACTGTATTTAAAGATATTTCCACCTTTAAGAAAGAATATCCTAATAATTGGTAAGATAATCCACTGAATTATACACAATAAACTCCACGTTATCAATATAGGTGCCATGTCTAGTCGTGAAAAAACAGCTCCTGTGAAAATCCAAAGCATTTCTAGCAAAACCAACAAGTACTTACTTAAAATAAGTTTGATCCTTCAAGACAGAATCAGGTGGCATAAGTCCCACTCCAAGGGTAAATGTTTAACACACCTGATAAAAATCTCAGGGCTGGCACACCACAACCACAGTGGAACTGAGGTAATTTAATGCATCAGCACCCATCAGCTAAGTTATTGTGAGTCATGGCATGTGTGTGCTTTAAACTCCTGCGACTGTGATATAAAACGGTTTGTCTTAAGCTGCCTTAATGAAGGCTACATATCATGTCAGATTTTTGAAGAAACCTTAACACAAGCCCATAACTTTAAAATACCTGTGTTCATAATAATACTGTCACACACAGCCTGCTTTCAGACAATAAACATACACAGTTGCAATTGTTTCTCAGTCCCATAGCTATTGCAGGATCAGATTTCACAATGAGTGAAAAAGTGCAAAAATATGGATTGGATCACAGGATGCACACATGTGGCACCTCAAAGCAGTACTGTTCCTAAGTAATTTTTTTCTTTTTAAAATATGCATCTGTATGTATTCCACTTTCCAGTGTTAGAAGGAGAAAATAAGAACCAGTGCTGTCAATAACCAATAGTTTTGAAAATTCACTAAGTTTGTGTTTGATCCTGTAGCCAGGAGAAATGTTTAAAAAAACTAGAGGGCTTTTTTAATTTAAATGTTTTGCAAATACCAGCTATAGAGTGTTTCTACAGCACAGAGGACAAACTCTCTATTTCTAAGGAAGAGCTGTTTTATCCATATATTTACCCAGGATATTTTGACCTATGATGAGAACACTGAGTGAACTCTAAGCAAGTAACTCTAAAAATGCCTCCTAGGGCATGGTCAGGCCTGAAAGCTGCTGCAGGGTGGCTATGGAGTTACCATCAAGATGCAAAGCAGATGTAACAAAACAACTTCCTTCTCACTGGTTTCAAAGGAAAAAAAATTAAGAAATTTCACATTTTTCATAATTACAAACAGTAAAAAAAATTTTAAAAGACATACAAGTGTAAGTAAAGGAGGGAGTTTTATTGTGTCATTGTATAGCTGCACTGGAAGAAATGTCTCTGTGCTGCCTCATTGCTGCAACAGTGAAGAATTCTTGGATAACTGGCAGCACCCAGGAGGAATTCTCTTCCAGGCTGCATAAAAAGGACTATTCTTATGTTGTGTGTTCTTTGATGTTTAAAATGAATGAGGCCCGATATTAAGTGATTGATACAATTAATACTTGAAGTGCTGAAGTTTCACCAGACAAAATCTGGAATCTTAAGGCAGCATCATTTTTCAGCCATGTCTCTGACTCAGAGCACAGCTTCATCATATAGCTGGAATTTTTTTTCCCTGTAGTAACTTAGAACCTTATGGCTGGACACATAATCATCATGAAGCAAACTGAAAAAACCACAAGACTTATTCCTTGTTTCCTTTAGCTGGTGTATCAACACCATCTCTTCCATCTGCTTTGGCAGCATATTCTTTTCCTGGTACATAACATACTTTTCTAGCTTTTTCAGACTAATCAGAGTATCTTTCTAAACAGCAGAACCTTTGATATGGTTATTTTATTAGTAAGAAAAAACAAAGTCTTAAATGTAGAAACGGGACTCTGGAAAGCAGAGATTTAGCACATACCTTGCAGATAAGGGATCCAATGTTACTGCTATACATTACTAACATCTTCAAGAACTTCATACCATCAGCACAAACACACAAAAATACAAAAGTATGCTTGTGCACAGTAGGATATTGATGTGCACCACAGCACAATAACACAACCCTCTGTCCACTATTGTTCCTGTGTATCGGGGTAGAAGGTTTCAGAAACAGCTGTGATAATGCTCAGCAACTACAGGTTTCCTCCCTGACAGAGCCACTTCTACAAAGAATTGGTTCTCATAAGCATGCAAGTTAGCAATCAGTGTTCAGTGTGTAAAAACCTTACCGAGCGTTTCAAACCCTTGCCTTAAACTTCTTATGCAGCAAAGTGTGCAGTGTGCCTAAAACTGACATTCTAAGAGGGAAGGTAACTAAACCTAGCAAACTGGAAACACTTAGCACTGGCCTGCCTGAAGAAAAATCTTATTCTGGACTGCAGACACCTGACTTCCAGCTACTGCTCCCCACCCTGGATTCCCCCTTCACCTATCCACTGAGAACTCAACAGCGTCATGATGCAGCAAAGAATGCACAGGACTTCTTCACAGAGCCACAGCCTCTCTGAGGCTACTGACCTCTCCTAGGAAGACACACTCCTGCTTTAATTTGGTACTTTGTATTCAGTCAGCAGTTACTGGCTAAAATACTGCTTTTGCTCTTCAGGATTTTGCCTTCCAGCCGAGTTCTACAGAAAGGCCACTGAACTCTGTGTGTCTCCTTTTTTTCAAACACGTACCAGCACAGACTTCATTCAGGATCTGAAATTCAGTTTTACAATCAGACAGCTGGTTCTATTTTGCCATATGTTCGTTGTCTATAGTGCTGCTTTCCATCCATATAAGGTTCTAGACAGATGCACTGCACATGCTGGCATCTCTGGGATAACACAGAGAGCAACCTCTGTGGGGTATCACTTAGAGTAATCTCTATGGAAACAACCCAGATGAGTCTGACCGCACATATTTCTTCAGTCCAACACACTGGTCCTTTGTTTTCTGCTCTGCATTCAAGGGTATTCAATCTCTTTAAGGGTATAATCTCTTTAACCCTTTATTTTTCTAGTAACTTTATTAACAAACACATTCTATTTGTTTACTTCTACAAATTATCTTTCAAAGCAATTGTCTAAAAAGACTAATACACAGGAAGGCAATTTTAAATAACTATCTACAGTATAAACAGCAACTATAAAAACCCCCATCACATCTTAGTAAAAACCTTATCAACTTATTATGATGGTTGTGTGTATGTATATACTTACATGTGTATAAATATATAGATACCTACACCTACATTTTGAAGTGTCAAGTACCTCCTCCCTCCACTCATATAATTGATGAGGTAACTCATCATCTACATTGTCATGTCAAGCTAAAATCCAGTGGCCTTCATCCCTGTAACCTTCTGTGCTCATTCACACAGTGAACTGGCATCATTTTAGATTAACTCACTCTTTCCTTTTTACAGCTATAAATGAGCACAATTTGCCTGGCACAAATGCAGAAACACCACAGAATTGTGTCAATCAAAGCCTGACAATTATTCTATCCAGAACACAATAGTGGTGGTTTCCTTGAAGCTCCAAGGACACTGCCCCTTCAGCTCCTGGGTACAGACCTCCATCCCACAGTCTTAATGACATTTACCTACAATAACCCTAAGCAAAATGTTGTGAAGGTGTGGTGGGAAAAGGTATCACTCTGATACAGAGCATAGGTCTGACTATTTGACCAGTTTTCATGTAAGCCAAGCTCTTGCTCAGATCTCTTTAATTTTATAAACTCACAACACTGTTAATGACCCCCAGCACTCACTCCTGTGGGACAACCCACAGCCTGCAGGGCCAGAGCTCCAGCACTTGACTCAAGTTTTCAAAGACTCAGAAACATTCACAAGCAGACAAAAGAGTATCTGGAAAAAACAGGTAACACTTGGAGTCTGAGTACAAGACAGTCTGTCAGGAAGGCAGAGCCTTTATCAACTATAAGCAGTGGGGGTTTTGTATCTTGATGTCCATATGTAAGAGAAAACAAATGTAATGCAGTGAATCAGATGAATCTGAAAAATGAATGAAACACAAGACACTTTCTGAAATGATTTTACTGAAATGCATGTAATTGAAAAAGCATTATACATTATTAATGGCATTAATCACATGAAATTTGTAAGAAGTTTTATAGCTTGCCTATAACAGGACATGCCAAACTTAAACATTTATAAAGATATTAGAGAGATAAAGATTGCAATTACAGAGAAACAGGAATTGATATGCCTGTCATGCTTGTTTTCTCTTCTAAGGTGAGATGACCTTGGAAATTAAAATGTAGAAAAGCTAGTTAGTCCTCTCTAGTCCTATTTCCAACAGCAACTAATAGAGGTTGCTTAGAGAAATTGTATTAAAAAGGAGAAAGTATACACTGGCATTTCACCACTACATAACTTCAATTACTATCGACCTGGGGAATTTGCAATTCCAAACTCATACCACCTTGTGTTCATTTGTGGCATGAATTTCTGACAAGTTCCACAGTTTGACAGAGTGCTGTGTGGAAAAAGTCTCTACAGAAATATGAATGAGCTCTTAGAAACTTCTAACTAACTAACTTCTAACTCTGATCTAGAGTTACACAGGATGTGGTTAATCTGAGATGTTACAGCAAATTTGTCTAGTTCTGCATCAAAACATCTGTATGCCCCTTTCTCTTTCCAACAAGCAGATCCTCTTCACTGAGCAGCTTCTCCAAACTATTCTCGTTAGGGGACATAAAATTCATTTTCATCTTCCAATGTTTTTACCATCTATTCTCTGAATTCTCTAGGTTGGTTGCCACTATGCACATGGTACAGGGTCTAGGAAAAAGCTGTTCAGTGAAAGACAGAGAGACCATGCCCACCTTGTCCTGTAGCTTTTCCTGTTAGCTGGAATGACAAGAAGACATATCCAGAGTTTGCCTAAATTTTGTGAACTGTCCTAACATGACGGATTACTGCAACAAAAGGATTTATACTTGGAAGACAGTTCTCTTCTGGATATGAAGAGACTCAAACTCACTGTATTAATCTTGTCTCTAACTTTACATTTCTGAAAGTTTATTGTATATTCTAGAGTGTTTGAGCACGTAAAGTGTTCAATCTTAAACAGATATACATGGTATGTGTCAAAGGGGACAAGGGACAAAGGGGACAAAGGAGGAAAGGTGATCCTGGGCCAGGCAAAGCACAAACAATGAGCCAAACCGACACTCTGCAGAACAGCAGTGAAATGCCCATTTAGGCTGCATAGTTTGCTGAAAGAAGCTGTAGCCATACAAAGCTTGTAAAGATAAATTCATTCTGAAAAAACACATCTTCTGTATGAAAAGACATTTTTCATGAAGCAAGACAAAGAAAAAAAGAGCGAATATGAAACAGTTCTTGTTGAAAAATTCAAACTTGCACAAAAACATTTTTTCTTCTAGTGAGTTTAAATTTGTGAAGGCAGAAGAGAGTAACATGACAAGTAACAGCATGAGAGGAAAAACACAGTATCTTGCATTGGTAACCTGACACAGATGCAATTAAATGAGTGGACAGCAAGACTTCGGAGTACTCCAAATTTCATCACATAAGAGAGAAAACAAAACTTTATATCCAAAACTGTGGTCAGTGCCTTCTCTTTTTGAAGGTGGTCAACTCCCTAAACTCTTATGCCAACAATTTTTCTCAAAAATTAAAACTGTAGTTTTTGTAACTGTTTCCTGGAATTTGTGCAGCATAACACACTAAGAACTGACACTCTTCTTCAGAGAATTTTTGGTTTGCATCTGATATTTTCTCCTTATCAAATGAGCTGCTGGGATAGTGATGCCTTAAAAAAGACCCATTTGGAAACACGGATGAGAAAGTTCAGAAGACAAATGAAAGGAACTGCAAAGACCCTCAAACAGACTAAATACTCCTCTTTCCTGACTTCACATCCTTGGAGGTTTCACCAGAACAGCAGAAACCCATCTGTTTTTATTTGCTGCACTTACGTGCAACTATTTAGGTAGGTTGGGAACTGTCAGAGTTTTGCTAAAAGAACATTTGTTTCTTCCTGATTGTGGAACTGACTCTGAGAGAACTTCTAACTCCAGAGCTGGTCAGCAATAACCATCCAGGGTTGCTCTGCAGTCAAGGGGAAGAATCTGGTGCCAACGGGGGGTGAATCATCACACGCCAAGATAAAACAAGATGGGTCTTATACTTTGGTTTTTCAGAACACATACAGATGTGGCATACATGGTTTATTCATTTTAGTGCTTAAGTTCCTTCTCTTCTGGAAATGGATTTATTTGAAAGGAATTGTATTTCACCACTGTGATACAGAGTAAATTATATAAATATAGCAGCAATTCTGATTTATTTTAAATCAACCACTATTTCTTTTTTATTTTTGCACGAGACAGAAAAATTATTACATAAATACAAATACATGTAAGCAAACAAAGAAACTAAGCTCAAATGGCACTCATGAAAACATTTTGTGGTTGTTTTCCTTAGACTGAATCTTGATCACACCCAACAAAACAGTCTGTTGAAGTTTACCAGTGAAGGTTAAAAGAAACATCAGGGTTTCAAACCAAATTATGCCCTGTTGATATTTTAAAAATTTCCATTTTAAAATCAGCAGTGTAAAAGAAACAGACAGGAATGTTGTCTCTGCATGTGGAGCAGCTTCTCAGAAATATTTTAAGTAACAAACATAATAAAAAGGGAAAAAACCCATGGTATTTGGAATGCCCTAAATACCTTAATTAAGGTTCTAAGCACTTGAAAACCTACAGAAACAGCTCATCCTCACCTGGGATCAGCAGTGCAAAACTCAAAATAATCATAGGCAGGTAGAGGATGTAGCTGTTCCTCCAGTTGCTCCTTGGTCAGACAAGGAGGAAGCCTTCGAATAACCACCTGCATATATAAAAGAAAATGGAGATTTATATTTGATCTAAATACTATAGAAACAGATGGAACAAGGTCCCTCAGTATTGTAAAACTGTAGAGTGACCAATATATTCCAATGAAGAGCCTAAGAACCAATAACAAAGGATTTTAACAAACCAGAATATAGATATTGATTACACAAAATTTTTGCAGTATCTCTTTTAAAAATGATTTTACATAGCTTTTAAGTCTTTCATTACAGCAGTATTTTAGTGTGCGGGGTCTGTGTGTCCTGGTGTTCCTAGCAGGGACTCCAGGGCAGCCTCTGAGGGGATGCCAGGCACAGCCAGTTCCAATGGCTCCCTCCCAGAGCACAGCTGAGCCACCCTGCCAAGACAGTGGTGACTCTGGGAAATGCATCAAAGAAAGGGCAGGACAGGCTGCACAGCAGAGGGTGAGACAGAGGAGTAAGGGAGGGAAAGTGTGAGAAAGCCCTGCAGACAGCAATGAAAGGTGGGGGAGGGAAGGAGGCGCTCCAAGTGCCAAAGCAGAGATTCCCACAAAGGAGTTAATGGAGAGGCCCCCTGTCCCCTCCCAGCCCATGGGGGACCCCATCCCACAGCAGCTGGAAATGCCCTGAAGGGACCCACAGCCCATGGAGAGGAGCCCACATGGGAGCAGGTTTATCCTGAAGGACTGAAGCCCACCAAGGAGAGTCATACTGCAGCAGGTCCTAAAGGACTGCAGCATGGAGAAGGGACACCTCTGGAGCAGTTCATGAAGGACTGTATCCCATGCCAGGGCTCTGTGCTGGAGGGAAAGAGCATGAGAAGGAAGGAGCAGCAGACAGGAACTGTTATGTCCTGTCTGCAACCTGCATTCCTCACCCTCCTGCACTGCTTGGGGGCAGCTGAGGTAATAGAGGGAGGGTGGGAAGGAAGGTGTTTTAATATTTGTTTCTCACCATTCGACTCTAATTTTTTGTAAATTAGAAATAAAGTGAAACCATTTTAGCAAGTTAGAATCATAGAATACCCCGAGTTGGAAAGGACCCACAAGGGTCATTGAGTCCAACTCCTGGCCCTGCACAGCACAGCCCTGAGAGTCACACCACGTGCCTGAGAGTATTGGCCAAACACTCCCCGAACTCTGTCAGTCTTGGTGCTGTGATCACTTCCCCGGGAGCCTGTTCCAGTGCCCAACACCCTCTGGGTGAGAAACCTTTCCTGAATACCCAACCTAAACCCGTCCTGACACAAGTTCATGCCATTCCCTCAGGTCCTGTCGCAGGTCACCACCTGCCATCCTGCTTCCCTTCGGAGGAAGCTGCTCCGAGGTCCCCGCTCAGCTGTACCTGGTTTGCACTTTGTGAGAGATCTCCCTGCTGTTAACTCATCACACCTTCTTCCCCCGTCCTGCCGAGGGAGGAGTGCAAGAGCAGCTGGCTGGAGCTCTGGCAGCCACCCAGAGTGAACCCTCTACACGCAGGTAAATGCCTAATAATAAAGACCAGGAAACTCCACAGAAACCTCTGGGAGAATGATGCCAGCACACAAAGCAGTGAAATGGCCGTCAGTGGCTTCAGGAGACCTATTTTAATATCTCAATTTAGCTCGACTTAGCTTTAAGTTCTAGTGATTTTTGGAGCTTCAGTTTACCAATTTAAAAAAATGGGAATAAATCAAATCCCCCACTACTCACAGACCCACAGAATTGTCAGGGTTGGAAGGGAGATGTTCTGGAGAACATCCAGTCCCACCCGCTGCCAAGGCCGGGTCCCGGCGCAGGTGGCACAGGAAGGCATCCAGGTGGGTTTGGAATGTCTCCAGAGGGGACTCACGACCTCCCTGGGCAGCCTGGGTTACTCCGCACGCCTTATCGACCAGCGCTGGTACAAAGCCAGGGCAGGGAGAAGCGCTCTCGGCCTTACGGGAGCCGCTTTTCCACAGCAAAGCCCAGCCGGGGCTTCTCCGGAATTAGAGGTGAAACGATTTCCAGCGCAGCCGCCAGGGATCCCCCAGCACTCGGGGGGACAAACGCCCTCAGGGAGCGGATGAAGAAACGCCCTCAGCCAAACCCCCGGCGCTCCGGCTCGCCCTGCCGAGCAGCGATGCCCGGCTGCGCCCCGCGGCTCCCTGCGGACCGCGCTCCCGCCTCGCGCGCCCCCTCACTTTGCTGAGCGCCGTTTTCTTCTCCTCCCTCGCTCTGCCCGCTCCCGGTCCCGCTCCCGCTCCCGGGTCGGTGTCGCGCCGCGGGGGCTCCATGGGCCGGCGGGGGCGCGCGCCCGGCCCAGCCCCCCGCCCCGACCGCATGGAGCGCCGCCCGCCCAAACCTCGCGAGAACTGCCCGCGGCGCCGCCGGCATCTCGCGAGGTTCCCCCGTCCCAGCCCCTCAGCGGCAGCGGCGGGGCGGCCGTTGGGTGTGTGGGACCCTCCCCCCGTGCGATCCCTGTGTCCCTGGAACCCCTCCCCGTGCCGTCCCTGTGCCCGCTGTGTCCATGGAACCTCCCCCCCCCGTGCCATCCCTGTGCCCGCTGTGTCCCT
>VXBA01001382.1:31514-97344 GCA_013399895.1 Serilophus lunatus
CCCTGTGCCCTCAAACCATTCTATGATTATTATAAGTACTGACCCCTCAATCAGACCAAGGATTATTCAGTCCTAGATTGCAATCAACAAATTTTGCAATGTCAAGATCCAAAAAGTTTCTTGAAACTCCCGTGTGAGTTAGAATATCTTGAACTACATCTCTCTCCTAGGCTTGGTGGCTCCAAAGTAAGGAGCAAAAATGCCTGCAATTTAATCAGAATACATAAGGTCATTGTGAATCTTCTGCTGCATTGTTGGTCCTCAAATGGCTGTCCACAGCACAAAGGAAATACATGATCTGATGTGGAATAATAAAAATATGAGGCATTGGCTGAGGAAACTGGAAGTACAGAATCTCCTGAGTTAGTGAGACCTACAAGCATCATCAAGTGAATGGTCCGTATGTGTATTGAAACCACCACCTTGGCACCGTGTTCTAACCAACCGAGCTAGTGTTATTCCTCCTCAAATCTTTCAGGCAGTAGTATCTACAACAGAACTGTTGGAGCCATTTGCAGCAGAAAATATCTTGTGGCTTTTCATATCTATTCTGAAAACTTTCTGAGACCAAGCAACAGCCACATCTCCCCACTACAGGACAAGACTGATCCTTGCAAGAGAGAGAGGAAGTTATGGGACATAGTAAGGATGTCTCTTTTGGGGCCATACTGATAAGCCACCAAACCTGATAGTCCTGGACCCTCATACCCAGCAGCCAAAGCACAGCAAGGCAATGACTTTGAGGCAAGAATCAGAGGTCAAGTCAGGCTGAAATTAATAACCAAAGACCTCATGAGGACAATACTCAATTCAACTAGAGCCAGGGTAAATGGCATAATAACCAGAAAGGGACCAAGCCCTATCCAGGAAGCAGAGTCCAGGCAAGCGCAGGACTGGAGCAGGACAGGTGCTGGGAGGTGCAGAAGACTAGAGCAAGCAGGAGCTACCAGTACAAAAGCAGCCATTTGGACAGAACAAGAGCAGGTCAAAACATTGAACAGAAGACAGAAATTTGCCCTTAAGTCCAGAGACACCCATCATGAACCACAAGCTCTAATGTAACTGTAGCTCCTAAAGGGCTGGGAACCAAGTCATATCAAGAATTCCTCTAATGTTCAAAAAAGTCGCCCACAGTCTCAGATACTTTACATACATTTCCAGGTAATTTTTAATACAAAAAAATGAAGGCTAACAACAGCCAGCCAAAAAATCTCCAGCACATACCTGCCAAGGCAAATGATGTCATGATATGCTGCCTTTATAGCAATGCCCATTCTTGCTATTCCATCTGCTTCTTCCCACTCCTACCATTGTGCCCCACTGATGACAACACAGCAGTGACATGCTGTCTATGAACTTGAGAATTGATCAGATCTAGAAACCATTTTAAAATGCTGGGCCAGTTCCCTGACTTCATTCATAACAGTACCACAACCCAAGGAAGCAGCATAGGGTAAGTAGATTCCTACAGGCAGGGCAGGAACACTATAAACCAGTAGTGCCATCACAGCTGACAGACCATCAGATCATAAACGGAGAGTGCAAGAAGAAATATGAACTTCTATCAATCTTTAGAACTACTGTGTCAACAAAAACAGTAACACGGAAAAAAGGAGACAATGTAAGACATATCTGTGTCTGACAATAGACAAAAGGTCTGATTTGCTAGGAGAGTGTTTGGCCAGCTTCCATGCAGAAATTGCCATGATGTTTTCCTAAAAAAAACTAGACTCACATATGCTGGATTAAAAATAATAATGTTCTAAAGAAAAAGGAGTTTGGCTTTTTGAGAATATTGGCAATATCCTTCCGGCTGCTCTGTGCACAACAACAAGCCTTTGCTGTCACTTTATGAGATGGTCTTGGTTACCATCATTCAGGATACATAACCATAGATGTAAAAAAACCATCAAAAGATCCT
Organism: Serilophus lunatus; assembly: GCA_013399895.1. Taxonomy (NCBI): domain Eukaryota; kingdom Metazoa; phylum Chordata; class Aves; order Passeriformes; family Eurylaimidae; genus Serilophus; species Serilophus lunatus. The sequence goes on from VXBA01001382.1 coordinate 33,436, forward strand.
TTAAAGGACGAGACCTGCCTAACAGAGTAGCTGTTGAGACACATTTATTAGAGTCTTCAAAAGTGTCCAAGAAAAATCCCCAGTTTACCTCAAAGAAGTCACCTGAATCATACACAAACTACCAGATTCTGAAAGAAAAGAAAGTTCTCTGTATGAACTTTTTTGCCATCCACACTGAAGGAGACAGACCTGATTCTGGCCAGGAGATGCACATGCTTCCTAAATGATTAATTTTTGCCAACACTCTGCTTGGATACTTTTCCACTTAAAACTCATGGCTCAAAACTGCCATGTTTCCCAGAACTTTGGGTGAAGTAATTTAGAACTAGGAAGTAAAACATTTTTGTTCATCTGACTTTCCAATGTCTAAGAATATATGGGATTGGTAATGAATTCTGCACTTGACACAGACCCCAATCCCTGTGTTTTAACATATGGAAGGGAAACTTTGGCACCTCCAACTCCTTCTGTGAAGCCATAACACAATTCCCTCTCTCACTGGGACAGGACCGGACTTCTCTACACTTCTGTGTTGTTGTTCATAGGAAAGCAATGGGATCAGCCCAGACCCAGCCAGATTTCAAGTGTGAGAGCGTGTGCAATTGCTGTTAGAACAGAGACTCCTCCTCGAGCTTCAGGGGTATCTGCACTGAATACCCTTGAATTTTAAAGTGCAGTTGTGTATAAATCTGAATTCATGTTCAGTAATGCACAGATGTGTAAAATAGCCAGTACCTTGCATATTACAGTACTACGCAATGAAGTCTTCTTGATCCAGATGGGGATTCATGAGAGCGCTGTCAGGAAAGGAGTATTTATAAAGTCGGAACTATAAAACTCCCAGTGTTAAGTACATAGTAGTTTGAATTCATATAAAAAATAGCAAATTCTTGGAAGTTTCCACACCATAACAAAAATTCTAAAACATACTACACTTAGACAAAATGAGCTCTCTACCAGTATTTATGGTCACGTACTATGGTCTGACATTGATGTTTCTAACATCATATCACTTTCATTCATTTCAATCTCAAATGTTTCTTCCAATGGGCGACTGGTATCTGTACTCTTCCTTTGATTTGATGTCTCTAATGTTACTATGCCACTTTCATCCAGAGTTTGTCTTTCAATGTCGAATTCTCTGAAATCCCAGGGAGGTGAAATTATGTTCTTTAATGTCTTCACTGTGTGTACATCAAAGTCATAACATCTTAATTTGTCTTTGATCTCTGTTCCTAGGAAAACAGACAAACCATTAGTTTATTCCAAATGAACACTCTCAAAAACGTATCTCAAAGAAACTGTTATCCAGAAACTACTGTAATTCTTTGCTTTCAGATCATCAGGGAACTGTTGCTGCTTAATGACTGAAGATGAATAGAGTTGTTCTGAAAAAATCCAGCAGCCTCCTTTTCGAAAAAAGCACAATACACGAAGCACAACTCAGACTCAAAAGTCTTTTATGAGAAGTAATTGCCAATTCCCTTTCCAATTCTCCAAGGAGCTTTTTTTTCTTGTTTAAGTTACACACAGCTTGGTTTGCACTAATGCATATCACATGGCTGCATGGTTCTTCCAGATGTGTTAAATGACTGCATATGGAGCAAGACAATATTGAGAAGAAACATCTGCTTCGATTGTGCAAAAAATCTGCAGTAAAAGCACTAGAGCACACAGATGGCTTTTACTGTTAAAGCTTCAGCCTTCTTAACATGCTTGACAGGACATCAGCTGTGATCTCTACAGATAAAACACTAAGTTCAATGTAGCAGAAATCTGTCACTGTAAAGTTGTTGGGGGGAGGGTCAGAAAACTGTCATAGAAAATTTAAGATTATGGCAATATAATGTATTACTGTTATGAATCCTCCCTTTTTTTTTTTTTTACACTATGTTAAGCTGTATTTTTGGAGTCAGAAGAATTTATCCTGTCTCCATAGAGCCAAGTTTTGACCTGGTGAAAATGCCTTGCTCTACAGCAGCATTAGTGCTCTGATTTCTCATCTCCATATCTCTATTTTAGTTTTTCCCCCTTTCCTTTGGTGTCTAACCCAAACAAAAGCATACTCTACTTTTTAAGTTAACTAGGTAGTAGTAGACAGTCTTTTTCAACATAAGAATAACACTTCTCTCAAAGGAGTCAATGACTAAGAGTTACAGAGGTTAAAGACTTACCAATGTAGGCTTCAGAATCACCAATGTACATTTCTATGCAATGTCCAAGCATTGTGACTGAAAATGTGTCATCCCTCCTGAGACCAAGGGCCTATGAAAAAACACAAATAAAAAGTATTTAGTAGCAAATGAAACAGTAGGAAATGTACATCTAATGTCTGCAGTGGTTCACTTTGTTATTTGTTCCACAATGCTATCTGAGCATAGTCTTCACTCTAAAAGCAAAGCATTGCACAACTCAAGTAACAACATCACATGAACTGGCTTAAGTAGTAAGCAAGCAAAGCACTAAAGCAAAACCATAAAATTTTATATATATATATATATACACATACTACGAAAACTGTTTATGAATCATGAGTTACAACATATGCTGCTATTTACTGAATGTAAAATTTCTCCTTCAAGGCACAGGTTGGAAGTATTTATTTCAGCTGCATGAGAAGCTTATGTACATAAAATATAAATTGCAATTGTGACACAGTTTGCCATAGAGGCCGTTTTTTATCTAATCAACAGAAAACTTTAGAAGGTATTTTTTTAAAAAAAATAAGATTATAAAATAAGCACTCACTTGGAAGCTGAAAAAACACACTAGTTCTCTGTTCCAAACCCAAAATGGAATGAGACAGTAACAGAATCTGTGACCAGCACTTTAACTGAAGCCAGTTACATACCGTATGAAAATAGTCGATTGCACTTTCAAAATTGCCCATTAAGCTGTGGATGTAGCCAATGGCAGAGTAAGTAGAAGCATTCTGAGGAATTAATACTAGAGCCTGGCGATGGTATTCCAGTGCCTCTTCGTACTTCCTGTCAGGATAAAAACAGGAGATCGATCAGTAAGTGGAACACAGTTGTGCCAGAACTTAAAAATTATTGCTTTATACTCTGAACATAATAGAATGTACAAAAGACTCATGGATATTGACAATTTTCTTCCTCACTGTAATTGAGAAATCATTGTTCTCCTTATGTAGCAAAACAGCTACATATGAGAGGCCCCATTTGGAGATGATCTTAGCCATTTGATATGGTAAATTGCTTTAGATGCTTAATGCTGCTCATTGTAACACTGGCTTTCATTGTGTAGCTTTCATTTGCCTCCCCGGGGGAGCAGTAGAGCAATACAAGACAAAATTATGCATCCTTCCAACTGAGAAAAGCTCTCTGGACAGAAATTTCACAAGCCTGTGCTGCATAGACCAGTATTTTGTCAATCCCATTTTGCTATACTCTCTATCAGAAAAAGAGCTTTACACACATCTCTAATTCTGTTCAAATAGCAGTCACTCTTTCTTTGAAAATTACCTATTAATTAGACTATTACATTTGTTATTTTATAAAACAAGGATTAAATGTGCACTACGACATTACTCTGAGAAAATAAATTGTCACATTTGACATCCTAGTTTCACATTGTTAAAAATAAAGATAGCAGTGTCCTACTCACAACAAATTTTCATGTTTATAGTGATAATGAAATTACATAAACAACACGTGAAGTTGTTAAGAGGGCATCAAGTAACAACTGAGACAGAAAAATTATGCAATTTGCTTGCTGCACAAACCTTTCACATGACTGCAATCTTATTTTCACACATAGTATTTACATGTCCAATTGACTACCACTGTATTTTAATATGCTGCTTTCAAATTTCAACCACATAATATCAGTGAGCAAACCTATATCCAGTAAGTTGTTTGTAACAAATTATATGGTTATTATGAAACACTAATAAATTAGTTATTACAGTACTTTTTAAGTTCTCAAAGCATATGTACAGCTGCCTAAATTCTCAACTCAATTTTCTTGAAGGATGGTTTACAGGGACACAAAAATATATTAGGCTTGATTTCTGAACCTGAACAAATACTACAATGCAAGTTGTACAAAGCCTGATGTAAGCAGTTATTAACTTATTGTAGAAATTAAAAAAAAAAAAAACACACACCAAAAGTAATTATAAACAGAACAAGTATTTGGAAAAAACCTGCAATTATACTCATGAATAGATTCCAGAAGCAGTGTCTTTTGTTTGATCTTGGCAAAAGGAGTAACTATTATATGGCCTTATTTCATAATGAAAATGAAGACTAATTGGCAATTTGAGCACAAAGCAATTACTACCAAAGCCAAAGTAGAAGTACAACTTTCATCTACCATAATCACATTCACATTAGCAGCTTTGAAAAAAAAAATTACAGTATACACCAATTAGGCAATTAAAACCGTGACAATAAAAAACAACAAAAAAATGATGGCATTGACTGAATAAAAGAAAACACTAGTTAAAGTCAGATTAAGGTAATTAATGAGAAAACATGCCTCTAGGTTAAAACAGTTCAAGCCTGCATAGGTACTTTGCACTTTTTTTGGTCATGGAATGGAAGTATGAAATGTGTTCTAAAAAAACATAATGCAATATTTTCCAACTGTGTTAATGTCACTGGATATTTCTCTTCAATAAAAACCAGTAAGTACTAATCCAAGCAATTAATCAGCATAAAACCACTTTTATGTTAATTAAATCAGTGGACATATTTCAGTCTGTGTGGACTGGGACAGTTAAAATTCACACCCATACAAAGATCTAAAAGCCCACAACTAATTCTTTCATCTAATAAGAATCAATAATTAAGGAAGGGTTTTCTATTAAGGACTTTAACTTGTGTGTAGTAAATTCATGTATTTATGTTCACAAGCTGATTTAGAGAATCTTCTTAAAGGGTAGTTCTGCACTGCTCTCATGCAGCACATAACCTAAATAAATAAGAGAGAAAACACATTTGCGCAGCATTTCAGAAAAACGTAGCTCCAGTATTCTCTACTTACTTGAGTTTTCTGCAGACATGTCCTAAGTTGTTCAATAAAGGCTCCCACTTATCAACTGTTACCTGCAAAATAATGCAACAATTCAAATAACTGCAGCTTCTCAAACTGTAATTAAATTCTGTCTACTTTAAAACACCCAAACATACAAATGAGTAAGGCATTTTATTTACAACCAAGAAAATTATCAGGGACATTTTAAATTCTCTACAAAGCAAATTTAAGCTCAAAACCTTCATTCAATAACTCATTTTTCTTTTTTTTTTTTCCATTCCCCAAAGCAAATTTCTTTAAGGGTCTGATACTTAGGAGAGTAGAAAGCATCTCGACATGTGTATCCAGTTCTACGCTCAGGTCAAGAGCTACTTTTCTTCTAAGACCCAAGACTAAGAATAAGACCTGGATTTCACTCCCCACACACTTATTTTTCTTTTCATTTTAGAGGGAAACATACTTTTTGTCTTTTCCTTTAGCACTGAAGATCATGTGTGACGATTCTCTTCTAAAAACTACACACACCCAATTACAAGTAGATGGTTCAAGTTTTAAATAAAGTCAAATTTATATTGTATTGCTTTTATCTTAAAATAAGCACAGCATAAACTATCACAAGATATTACAGAACTTCCTGAAGCTTTACAAATTTAGAATCCTGTATGTTACTAGGAAAAATACCTCATTTCCAATAGCTTTGATTTTTTCCAGTGCATCAAGGAACCACTTTTCTGCAGTTTTCCAGCTAACATTTGAGGGGGTGGGGGGGGAGAAAAGTAAATTAGTGAAGAGTTTTCATAAGCAGTATGAGAGAACTGTATTACAAGGAAGAGTTCTTAACATTATTTCATCATATCAGTAGAATTAGTTGTACAATACAGTAATTTATATTTGGCTATATTTTGCCTTGTGGTCCTAAGAGCTAACAAGACAAAAAAATCAGAATCCAAGCAAGAGTATTGACTAAACACTTCTTACATCTGTTAGGTTTTTTCCCAGATTACATCCGGAACCTCCCAAGCTGACAAAATGTTTTGCTCTAGAAAATTTTTACAGCATGTATGCAGACAGATGCCTTTTCAGGCATGTAACTACATGAAGGCACGCACATGGAAGACAATACTGGTCTCTACAAGCTCCTAAGTATTAAGTTACGTCTTTCTTCAATTTTAAACAAGAAAAACAATGCAGAAAGCAAGGATTTAGAGACAAACACCACCTAAACTAAAACCAAAAGACACTATGGCTCAAAGTAAGTACTTTAGTAGAGATATTGGCACATTACACTTGAGAATAATTCCTGCTTAAGATAGTATTTAATTCTATTTTGCAAACTTACTCTCCATTTTGAAAGGCTACCACTCCAACTTCATGCATAACAAAAGGATCTTCAGGTGCAATGCTTAAAGCTTGGCTGAAAAAACGTTCAGCTAACTTGGAGTTGTTGGTCAAACCATATTCCAGTCCAATATAGAGCATGGGCAAATGACACCTGAAAGCCATAAAACAAACAGCACATCTGTTTTTGTGTGGTTACCATCAATGGAGTCACAAACTATAAAAAAAATGCCAATTGTGTTTGCATGTATATCCAAGTAAAAGCTGATTTAAATGGACTATTAACCTAAGGGGAAGATTTTAAAATCTCTTTAGTTAGTGACAAGAATTTGAACTCCAACATATACTTGTAAACAGCTCTGGAATTACATACACTTCCTCAATGTTTAAGTTAGTTCTGAGATGTTTTTTGCCTGGTTTCTTTCATACATTTGTACGTACATTTACAAATAGAATGTGGAAGAAGCAATAATTAAAGGGACTACATTTACCAATAACCACAACCAAATACAACCTTCTTCCACATTTCACAGCCTTCTCCCACAGCACAACAGAGTTATTCAAGATATTACTATACAGCAGTTGATGACCTGGTGTGCCAACTACAACAAACAAATTTCAGAGAACTGTCAGGTAGAGCACAGGTTACCTAAATATAAATCTAGACTTTAGAACTTAAAAAAATCACAGCAGTAATCACCAATAAAGAAGCTAAATGCAGATGATTGAATTAGTTGGGTTTTTCCTCCCTTGCTCTTTAACAGATAAGTATTGCAAACGCATTGCTACTATGTGTTGTTCAAAGGGATACAAGTCAATATTCTACACTATTTATGGAATATGACATTTTTACATACCCTTTCATGAGCTGTGCAGCTGTGAAGTATGCAGCCATTGCTTGGTCATGCTCACTCTCAACTGCAAATGAATGCCCATATGCTATCCATGCAGGCCCATAGGTGCGCTCAAGGGTAGTAGCTTTGCTAAAACACAAGCAAACACATCTGAAATTAGATTCCAGCTGCTTCAGATGACTGCTCAGATAGCAATGCTACGCCACACAGGTAGCTATTAAGAAATCATGTGTAATGACCAATGGTAAACAAAGTTAATTTTAAAAGTTCAAACTGTTTAGAAGTTTCACACATTTTTGTGAATTTATTATTTTGTTATTGCTACTATTGTTCATGGACAGCAGAATTATTCGATGTTATTGAAAATAAACAATGATATAGAAGGTGAATTGAGTAAAATACTGAAAATATTAGTAGTGACTCAATGTATTGTAAAATTTCAAAATAAGTATATTCTAGGAAATCTACGTTTTGCAAGCAGGATATGAAAATACCAAATGAACACTTATGTTGAATTGTGAGTTGAAATTTTGCCATATAAATGTGCTAGCCATAAAGATGAGGAGTATCTGTCATATGACAGGCTATGTATTCAGAGAGGTACACAAAATGTCACTCAAGCCTCGAGCTGAAAACTCCAACATCAGCATCAAAACTGCAACCTGGAGTCTTTACAGAAAGATGGACTTGACAGGAACATTAGAAAACTGTGTAGATTATTTTGAGTCTGAAGGCAAGGGCATTCAGAATTAAACAGCTGAGGACAAACGTGCCCAGTCCTCTCTTAAAAGCTTCTGGCGCAGAGATCCCATACGTTCCACAAGTAACCTATTCCATTGCTTAACTATCCTTAAAAACTTAATTTTTTCCTAACATTTAATCTAAATTTTGTTGCAGTTAAAGTCATGATTTCTCATCACAGCTCCTAGAGAACAGTTTGTTCTCTGTCTCTTGGGACAAAACTTTACATATTCAGAGATTTGCATCTCACCAGCCATGACAACAATGAAAAATAGTTGTGTATTCAAGTGTGTCTTCAAGTTTCTTTTCTGAAAACCACTGTGTAGCCCACACTTGCCCCTACCCTTGTTAGCTGCAGGTTTGTATTCTTCTCCAAAAAAATTTAAGCATCTTGTTATTATTTCACTTTTGCAGATCTTTCTTTCTTTTTGCCAGAACTACTCTGAATTCTGATGTTTATTTGGTTTGTGGGGTTTTTTGTTTATTTGTTTTTCCTCTTCAACACACCTGTAGACCCTTTCTTTCTGACTAAGGATGCTTGTAGATACAAAGATCTTTTTTATTTCACCACCAAAACCTCTTATGTCACTCAAGAAAGCTTCTTGAAGAATTTCACACTGATACTTGTCAGGAATTTAAACAGTTTACTCATAATAACCAGGCATTTAAAAAGTCGAAATTACTAATCCATCTTTATTGTCTATAAAGGTCTCAAGAAGAAAAATTGAAGTCTTACAGTTGATTTTTGCCTTCTCAGTTTAAACCTACAGCACCAAAACAAATGCCCTACTTCACAGCAAAGCCCTTCTTTGCAGTGCTGATATTCACTACATATACAGGAGACCTTCAGGAAAGAGCATTGACCAAACTTAAAAAGTCCACAGTTGCTTGTGCACAGAAAAAACTGGACAGTCATGTGTCAGAATTTTCTCTCTCATTCTTCCCTTTCAGATACAGAACCTGAGCGTGGGAGAACGCCTGAATGTCCTTAAACTGAGGCCTGATTACCCAGCTGTAGTTAGCTTGGCAGCATGAGTGAATGCAGGGACTGCACCTGCCCATAGCAGCCAGCTGACTGCCTGGAGAGATACCATCATTTTTACAGTATCTAGATGGATGAGATCTAAACTGCTATATCAAAAAAAGGGTGGCAACAAAAGGAGTATTTTCCCAGTAACCAGTTTACTGAGGCTTCTCTTTATGAGCTTACAAACAATCATGACCATTAAATGTTTATTTAGCAAATGAGCAACAGATTCACTAAGGAAAACAAAAACAAAAATTACCTTAGATATCTTCTAGCATGTTCATTTTTATGGCCAACCATGAGGTAATAGCATCCAACTGCAAACCACGACACCTACACATTAAAATCAAAATAGAATATTATTAGATATATCACAGTCATTTTAGTGAAACATCAAAAGACAGGAACAGATAAAAAGAAGTTAGAAACATTTTCACTTGTTCTTCACATTTCACAGCTCTTCAAATTATTTGATAATACAGCTAGAACTGCTGGCATGTAACTCTCTAACTGGGGCTTGTTCAGCCTTACAAAGAGAGAGCTAAGTGGAAAGTTTATTGCTGTCTTTAATTATCAAATGATAGGGAATACAGAAGGCAGAGCCAGACTCTTCTCAGGAGTGCAGTGATAGGATGGGAAGCAATGGGTACAAGTTGCAACATGAAAAACTCAGATCAAGTCAAAAAAACAATTTTCACTGTGCAGGTGATCAAACATTGGAATAGGTTTCTCAGGGACATGTAGGCTTTTATTGCTGTAGCATTTGTTTTAAATTATTATTCAAAGTAAATAACTTGCCCTGAATACCTTATACAGGTACTTCATTTTAAAAAAAGAACCTTGGTATAAGAAATTGCAAAGCATAGAAAGCAAAAGAGTGAACCTTTTTTACAAGCTTCATACAGAAACAGATTTTGAATTCTGTTGCTCAGACTATTACAACTTTTATAAGTTTTCAGCTAAAAAAAGTACCAGGCAATGAAGGCTGAGAACAACTTACAGGATTATTTGGGTACAGGTCCACCAGTTTGTGAGAAAGATAGAAAAGTTCTACATAGGGAGAAAAAAATAAGAAAATTAAAACAGGCAAAAACATCTATTTAGATGTTGCAAGTCTTTCAGCTTTCCCTACAAATATCCAGAACATCCAATATTATTAATCCACAAGTGAACAAAAATATTTTCTGTTTAGTGGTAAGACATCAAACTGCCTCAAAATACATTTGATTTTGAAATTAACTAAAAAAACCCAACCAGAACAACCCGTAAGTCTTCACAGCAGACAAATAAGCAGCGATGCATCCCTCCCCTTAAGAATTCTGCAACAACTTAGGTCATTAATATACATTAAAACAAATGCCTGTAGTATTACATTTGAATGTACCTTGTCAAGGTAAAACACTATTGAACTTCCTACATCTAAAAGGTACAACATAGTGGCTAGATCCATTTCAAAGTAGAGTCCTGTGCATTAATATGCTGAAAATAGGACAAAAGCAAATAAATTATTATATTGTTTGGAGTAATTCTAAGTGATTACTTTTCTAATAAAAATAATAATTCTACCTATTGGAATAACTTACTACAGATTTTCTAATAATAGTAGCAGTAATCAGATACAGGCTAACAATTCTATTGCCTATGCAATTTCAAAAGAAATAGCATTATATTACGTCAAATTTCTATTTCTTCAGAGCACAGTGCCATTAAACTGATGAGATTGTCCTGGAGCACTTTGCATCAATTCTCAGCTCCAGAAAAATCAAATATTAAAACTGGCTTACAAAACACCAACTTATTTACAAAATGCTTCTCGAGGCAGACTTGGAAGAACACCAGCCCAATTTTCAGATGTAGTTAACTCTAAAACAACTGAGAAGTGCATTCACTAATCACAAAGCAGTACTAGTACACCTAATCACCTATTTGCATACATATAATGCACCATCCTCTGAGAGACTGCGTATCATATGAGCTCCTTATTGTATTTTCCAATTTGTTTCAAAGACATTCAGGCTTTGATTTGGATGTTTATATGTAGTCTGGAAAAAAAAAAGCTATCCTAGTTGCAAATAAGCTACTGTAATTCCAAAAAAGATGTTGCATGATTAACTTGTTTGAACTAAAGAGAGGCTTTCACAACAGCAAAGGCAAGGAGAGTCTAGAATTTTTTCGAACACAGAACACACACGTCCACCTAAGCATACACAACTGCTGAAGAATTCTGTCTGATTTGAATTAATATAATTTGGTTTTGAGCAGAAAAAGTATAGATGAGTACTCTACAAAGATCACCTTGAAACAGAAATCAAACCACAGGAATAGGGCAGTGGAGCCCACTACCCTCCTGGCTACACAGTCCAGTGGTTAAGAGACAGTAACACAATCATGAACTAATAAGGATTCTTTGCACAGCTAATCCACCCCCTCAATCCTGCTGTCAGCTCTGAAATCCCCTTCTTTTCCAGTTACCACTGTTTTCATAAAACTGCACGTAGGAGGAAAGTATATGTAATGTTTCAGATGGTATATAAGGGAGTTTCTTGACATTTTAATTCTTTATTAAAACTGAGGCTTTACAGTATTATGTTGACTCATACGAAAATGTTGCGTGTTTCTTACCATTTGCTTTATTAAGCTCCACAAGTGTCCCTATGTGAACAGGTAAACAATTTGCATGGAAGGGATCTTTTTCCATCACTCTAAAAAAAAAAAATTAAAACAAAATCTGCAATGCACATTTCAAAAACTCTAATGTTTTATGTAAGCTGCTTCTGTTGTATGTAATGTTCCAGTTAATTATCTCTTTAGGCACTAGAAAATTATTTGCAAGTAGAAGGTAACTATTAACAGCATAATAAAGGCTTTCTTCAGACCAGAAAAATAAAAATTAATTCAGCTTAACAAAAGACAGTAACAGAAAATTCTGTCAAGCTGAAATATACAATTAGAAAATAAGAATACAATGCACTTTTATTTGCAGGTCACTTCAAATTTAACCAGCAGACAGCAAGCAACAACATTTGTGTTCATCTGTTCCATATATATTGACAGCAACTTTCAAGCCATAGTCCACAACTTCCTGAGCTTAACACAGGCCAGTATGCCTTAGGAATCATATTCTGCTCAGCTGCAGAATTTCGTTTCCTGTGGCATTCAGAAACACAACCACTGCTGAGAAGCAAAGCACCGTGGTGTTCTGACCCACCTGACAACGGAGCAGCAGCATATGCCAGGGCTATGCAACAACTGACACACAATGCTCGGCCCATCAAAATAACATCTAACTTGATAAACTAATAATACCTGTTTATTATTATTAATAACATTGTGACTTTTAATCAGACAGAAAAATCATACTTCCCAACTAACTGACTGATTCAAACCTGCTCACTCTGAAAGCCAAACAAAAAATCTGAAGGGACCAGAGAAAGGAAGAGGATGGATGAAGGGAAGAGCAGCACAGTGGACTTTTGATTTGGATGCTTCTGCTACATAATATAAAAATAATGTCTCTTGCAAGACACAAACCATACATTTTAAATACATGAAACACATATATTTTGAAATACATATCAAATTCTTATGTATGTCAATCCACTGAACAACAATATTGGCTGCAAGTCCAGGTAAAATTATTACACTTCACCACATGAGTAAAAGAATCTAAAAGCTGATTTGTATACTTACACTGAAGTAAGCTTGTAACACATTTTAAAATCACAGTTATAATAATGTCTTTCAGCTAAGGACACTACCACATCTAGGTTTTCCTGGAGACCATCTACTGATTCAGGAATCAGTGTTTCACTGGGTTTATTATACTGAAAGACAAAAAAAACATATGAAACAAAAATTATTCTAAAATCAGATGCAGTACATATTAATAGTTTTACTACTGAAAGAATATTTAAGAAGCCATAAAGTTCTTAAAATATTTGCTTATAAATTGAGAGTCTATAAAACAGGTATTTGGTAAAATGCTTCTTTATAATGTACTAAAAAGCTCATTTAGAACATGAAAGATGTTTGCCAGGGTATCTTAGAGTGTAGGCTGTAGAAGTAAATATTGAGCAACATATAGTTGGTTTTCAGCGCTCTCACATCATCTTTGGAAAAAATAGTCTGGAATGATGTTGCTATATCCTAATATTTTCAGGGAACTGACATTTTGTCTACATGATTAATGTTTTTTCCCCACCTAAAAGTTTCTCAAGAAATAAAGATTAAAAAACATAATTTAGAATTTCAAATTGTCACATCAGAAAACGAGTTTACAGAAAACTTACACTACTGCATAAAGTAGTATCTACTGTCTCAAAAATTTTAAAATACCCAAAAGCCCATATTTATTTCAGTGTTCAGGATAAATGAGATACAAGAAAATTTACACTCAAAGCCAAGACTTTCAATCACTCCTCCAGTTTTTCTGTGAGTTTTGGGATTTACCTTTTTCAATTTATTCTCAAATAAAAAGTGAAGCAATTCTTGTTCTTCTTCTGTACATTGTCTACTAAGAGGTAGAGATTCAAGAAGTTCTTTTTCTGTAGAAATTAGAAACAAATTGAAGTGGTCATATTATACAAGAAATAGCAAGATCCAACATTTTAAGGACTTAAAGATGCAAAGAATTTTATGAAGCTCATCCCATCCACAAGGGAGATAACAGCACAGATACACTGAAACAAATAATATTATTAACTACAAAAATTAAGGATTCAATTCTTTATTTAAAAGTGTAGAAGGTAAAACTAAATCTAATCAAGATAGCACACCACTGTTCTCATGTACTCTACATGTCAAATTTTATCCCTCAGCATGCTGAGGGACCTCATGTGTTAACCTACTATAACAGAGCAAACACCAGTAGGGTTTCATGGATCCAAGGAAGTCGAGAACACAGGAAAAAACATTGTTTAGGCTGCGCAAAGGGCACTGGAGCTCCCGGGGCTGACATACAGGATTACTTTGGGTTACTTTGTTTCTTTCTGCCGTCAGCACTGCAAGACTGAATCTGCACACAACATCATTTCCACACGTTTCATACGTTTTCTATTATGGGAATTATTATTTTGAAGTCTGTTACTTGTCATATTAGCTAGGAAAATGCATATTGAGGAAGTGGGTAAATTTTACTTGTACTTGAGAAATACTTCTGTCCAGACCTTCTTGTGCAGTCAGCATATGGTGTGATGTTAAAAGATCAAATGCTTCAAAGCAGTAAACATCGAGCTTCAAGGCCTCCTTGTAGCTGTAAGTTGCCAGGGTTCTGTTATCCAGAGCATCGTAGATCTTCCCCCGCAAAAGGCAGATGGAGCTCTTGATCTGGTGGAAAAGCAGGACTGGAGGTCAAAGACTGAATCAATGTTTGCAATTTGGTTTTGAGCACAAATCAAATGGGCTCCCTGGAAAGTAAAAAGTATTTCATGTATAACAGAACTTGGTTTTCTAGTGCTGCCTTCAAATAAACAGTTATCTCTGCTATCTCAAAAAAATTCAAAAGAGTGCTCTGTCAGGTTATCTACTGCCAAATGAACACATGCTTGAAATAAGCAATAGGAGAATAGAGTTTATCTTTTCTACTTCTGGCCTCCAGCTCTCTGAGATTCAGTTGTGAGCTAATTATACTAACTTCCCTTCATACTAAACATAGAGAAATTGTCACTTCCAAAAATAAAACACTTCTTTGCTGACCATTAAACCACGTATTTCACACACACAAGACAATGACTGCAGTTGAAATGAAAAAGGACAAATCAAGCAGAAAAATCCATCCCACTTTTCCATCCAAAACATAGATGTTCCAGAAATGAAAGCTGTGAAAGATTACTATTAGCACAGTTGTGCTAAAATGTCTAATAACCTACATGTTCTTTCAAAATCCCCCCAGATGGGTATTCATTCGGTTCAGTGAGAAGGCCACAGAAGTGTCAGCTAAAGGAAAAGTTAACACATTACCCATTTCTATCACCAGACTAAACACGGAGAGAGACCCAACTCTGCCAGGAGTCCCCACACCAGGGCAGAAACAGGGCAGTTTCACCCACAAACCCCACGGAGGCAACTACAGCAGTAACAGTGTAACCAGCTCAGAGATCAGTCACTCACTCTGGAACTGGCGTCTGCAAAGGAGGGAGAAGTCTGATCTCGTATTTCTCGTGGCAGTACCTATTTCAGTAGTTCTCTCCTTTGGCAGATCAAAGCCATTCTCTAGTGAACTACATTATCACAAGCATTTCTGAAAGTAAAGACTGATGAAGTCAAGTTTTTTGGCTGGATTGTTTTTCAGTCAAAAGAGTTTCCCAATTTACTTCGATAATCAGCCATGCAAACACCCAGGCCAGAGTACCATGAAACAGGGAGCAAGAATGAACAGCCTTTGCTTGTAGTGATAGCTTAAATATTCCCATTAAATAGCTGCACTACAGTCACTTAGTCTGAACTACTTCTCCATTGCATCAGCGTTCCAAATCAGTTCCAATGAAGGATTTAACTCACTGTGCTGCTTCAGTCTTACAGGGAAAACACCACCTGTCAATCATCTTCTCTGTAGCTTCAACTAATAAATCTCAATTTCTAACTCTGAAACTCAAGACTCTACACAGACCCTTCAGCCTACACGTGGTACCAATCCCTTTTAACTGTGTGCCTCTGCAGAATTTTTTCACTGAGCTTCAAAAACTTCACCTAATTTTCACAAGTGTGATCAAAAAATGTCCCATTGAGAACAATACTTGAGTGACTATGAAGTATTTCATTAAAAATATTCAGAGGAGAAGAGAACTTGCTTTGTTATCTCAGAACCTGCAAGCCCATTGAAAGAAATGTTACCTTACATTATCAAGACTGAAACTGCAGCACAGAGATAAAAGACCCTAAAAAAACCAATGCTAGATGATGAAGTTCCTGCAAAGTATCTGCAAATAATCTATGGGAAGTTGTTGAAAAACATTATTTCTGCAAAACAAGTTACTTCCACATAGGCAAGTTAACACATGACTTGTGACTGAAAGGAGAACAATTCAGCATTTTTGAAAATTATGTAATCTGAAAAAGAAAACTGAAATGCAGGTTCAGATTCATTCAGCTATAAAATCACTTTCTAACTTCACACACTTTTTTTCTCAATTATAGAAATACCTGTTTAAATAATGTCACTTACAGAGGACTGTGACATCTCCCAGTCTGTGGCAGAATCTTTCAACCCACTTTCATCCTTCAAGTACTTCTCAAAAAGTCGTTTGTTGATTGGCTCCTCCATATCAAGAATATCCAGGGCCTGTTGATGCTCTTTGGCAGCATACTAACCAAACATGCACATACAAACAACAAGGTTGGGGTTTGAAAGGCTGTACATAAAGTACCAATAAACACAGCATAGTGTTTCAAAGGCAAAGATTAAAATAACCAGTTTTCATTTTATCAGCATGCATATTCTTATTTGGCCATATGTCATTTTATAATTGCAGTCAACTGTTTTACTGGTCATCTATATATGAAAAAGATTATAAAACGAGCACCTGCAGAAAAATCTATTATTCAGCATTATGCATCAGAAAACCAGGTATGCTCCTAAAAACAGTTAATACAGGTTTTAATAAACAACCATCATCTTGTTCTATAAACTGCACACTATTCTATTTCAAATTTCTACGTTCAACCTACCAATTGATTCAGTTGTCTCTGTGAAAGCACTGAGTTTCACTGTTTATGTATCACATTTTACACAGAAGTAGAAAGCTGGTAACTGTAGTTATACAACATAAATCACATCTCCTCTGGTCAGATTACAAGCAACCAATTAAAAGAGTAAACCTAAGACAAAAACAGTTCACATTCTTCCCCTACAAAATATTACAGGAGTATTTCCTGGGAAAAAGGTCAGTTGGATTTCTTCAGAGTAGTGCCAGAATGGATATTACAGTAACCATACTGAAAGTTACAGAATGAAATCAACTGTCACAAAATTTAAACCTGCTATTTCCATGAACATAAACATCTAAGTTGCCTGTCAGGTTCTTAATCTTCCCAAGATGTGTCTTATTTAGTCTGGTTTGTTTCCAATAGTGGTTAAAATGTGTACTCACATGACATCTGGCTGCAAGGTAGCGACAGGCTTCATACAGCTGAAAGAGAAGTTTCACACACAACAGTTACAAGGAGAGAGCATGTTTGCTTACACTGACTCCATTTTGCTCTCTCCTTTTTCAGTTCCATGGCTTCTTCACCCCTTTTGCTGCCAAAAGTGTTTCCTGACCAACATGACTAAGTCTATACATTTTCTCTAGTACTAAACTTTAAGGACACTTGATTCACTCTTACCTTCAGTGCTCATTATCAGGGTGGAAGGACAATTGAAACAACTACATCTGAAGTTGCACTCCACCTTCCCATATCTGCTGCATTTACATCCTTGGACCCTTTCTCTTTTCTGTGACCCTACCAGGGGCAACATTTTGAGCCTGACCTATCGAACACAGGGCCACATAAACTACATCATGCAGGATTTTCTAATTTCTTTTCCCATAAATGTTATTCTCTGGTGGTGAAGGAGTCACTGTGGTTAGCAGCAGAGGTTTAAAAGAGGTCTAAGAGGAGTAAGTTGTTGACTAAAATGACTTACCTTATCCAGCTTACGTGACCGAAGGGCATGTGCTGCCCTATGATACTGAGCTGTTAAATAAAGACATTGGGCCAACCAGTAGATGTCTTGTGGCTCCTCTAAAATAAAAGAACAAATTATAAACCATTAATTTAAAATGTATCTTTAAGCACTTTCATACAAATATTCACTTTTGCTTCACTTCCCTCATTCCAGCATCCTAGACAGTTATAAAGTTTTATTTTGATCTGTAAATATGTATAAACAACTTATCTATCACTGAGAGATTAAAATGAAAAAATAATCAGATTTTAACTCTGAAGATATCAGATAGTGCACTGGGCAGTGAATACAAAGGAAGCCACACTAGAGGTGTGACATGAGAAGGAGACAGGGACACAGATCTAAAAAAGCAGCAGTTGCAGCTTACCCTGCCATTGGACACAGGGCAGAACAAAACAACCCAAAATTGTCTTTCCCCCCAAAAAAGATCAGTGGGAATCTAACAACAGCTAAAGCACTAGACTTCTGCAGCTTGAGGTTACAATTACAGAAGCACAGCTCAGTACCTTCCTACTTTACTGGCAACCAAACCTTTGTGGAATCATTTTAAGAGTAACTGGCCCATGGCTGTAGGCAGACAGAGGTGATGAGCATCCACTCCCCCTGTAAACCTGTAGTCCACTTGTCACCCAGGGCAACCATGAGTCCTGTAGGAAATCACCGTGGTCTCTTGGGGCTCTTGCCTTTTTTGGTTTTGTTTCTTAGGGTAGGCAAACCTTAAGGTTTGGCCAAACATTAATTCTAGCACAAAGTTCAAAAGGGAAGGAAGATGACCTCTGATCTATTTGGAAAAATGGCATTCCAAAGATCCCAAAAAACCACACCCAACTCAAAACTTCAACATTTATCCAAGTATTTATTAAAAAAACAGAATGAAATCAGAAAGAAGTTAACAAAAAACAAAGCAAAAAGCAATCACTTACCATGAGAGAGTGAAGCTACTTTGTCAGCCCAAAACAGAGCACTTTGATACTGCTGCTGTAAAAGCATGATAAAAATAATTATTATTCTTTTGGGATTAGCTTTCCCAGAGTATTTTGACTAGACCAGGTTGGTCAAAGCCCCATCCAACCTGGCCTTGATCACCTTCAGGGCTGGGGCATCCACAACTTTTCTGGGCAACCTCTCCCAGTGCCTCACCTCTCTCACAGTAAAGAATTTCTTTCTAATTGCCTGATCTAAATCTACTCTCTTTTAGTTCGAGTCCGTTCCCCCTTGTAATGACCATACAATCATTAAGGTGGGAAAAGACCTCCGAGATCAAGTCCATCCATCAACCGAACCCCACCATTCGGTTTTTTTGAGCACTTCCAGGAACGGTGGCTTCACCACCTTCCAAGGCGAGTCTGTTTCAGTGCTTAACCCACCCTTTCGATGAAGCAATTTTTTTTCCCCCTAACATCCAACCTGAACCTCCCCTGGGGCAGCTTATCCCCCTGCCCCAGGTAAGCGCAGACCCTCCTCCTCCTCCACGCGAGGAAGGAACCAGAAAACCCTCCAGGAGGCCGCGGCTCCCACTGGAAACCGCACGGGCGGCGCTTCCGGCCCGCCGCATCCCTCTCCCGCTGCCGCTCCCTCCCTTTCCAGCCAAAACGGGGCAAAATTACACACACAGCCCCCTCTCCGCCGCTGCACGGAGAGACACCGAGAACCCAGCACCGCCGCCCGCCCCGCCCTGGTCTCCCTGCCCGCGGGAGAGGCTTTTCCCCGGGCAGATCCCGCGGCCCCGCCGCCCGCCGGGGCCCGGCGGTGCCTCACCTGGTCGATGTAGTGCCGGACGCGCCTCCGGAGCCGCTCCAGGTTCATCCTTTCGCCCCGCGCCCGCCCGCACTCCGCCCGCACGCCGCTCGCCGCTCGCCGGTGCAGCGTCCAAACCCGCCCCCGAGCCCGGAAACAGCGCCCCGAGCGCGGCGTTCCGGGAGACGGCCGCGCGCGCGGGCCGCTGGCCCCACGGCCGCGCGCTGTACGTTTGTTTGGAGGCTTTTCTGGGCAGGTTTGTTCTGAGGGGCTTCTTCACAGGCTCGAGGCGAAGAGTGGTGTCTGCCAAGTCCTCAGGAGCCTTGTGGTGAAAATACTCCCCTTGCAGCGGCGGTGGATGGTGTGTCAGGAGGTTTTCTACGAGCCCTGCATCGTCCAGTCACTTTTGGCATCACAGTACCACAGTATCAGCAAGGTTGGAAGAGACCTTAAAGATCATCCAGTCCGACCCATAAGCAACCCATCATCTAAACCATGGCACCAAGTGCCTCATCCAGCCTTCTCTTGAACACCACCAGGGTTGGTGACTCCACCACCTCCCTGGGCAGCCCATTCCAATGGCAGATCACCCTTTCAGTGAAGAATTTCTTCCTAATATCAAGTCTAAACCTCCCCGATGGAGCTTGAGATTTGTGTCCCGTTGTTCAGTCACCAGTTCCCTGAGGGAAGAGGTAACTGATTAGGGAATCAGCGTCCATCGGGCACCCCCAGCTCCCGCTGCCCAGAGCCAACTCATGCAAACCCTTAAACTGCCTAATTGGGAGTCATTCAGGCACAGGCCAACACACCTTGGAGCGGGAACGCCTGGGACGAGGAGAGCAGTCACCTGGGTTTGCTTTGGCAGAGAAGAGAGAGCTGTGCCAGGGCCACAGCATGGAGCAGGCCACAGAGGTGGCAGCTGGTCACAAGCAGCCTCTGTTTGAGAAAAATGGGTCCACATGCCTATTTTATTTTTTTTTAATATAAATCACTATTTAATTTGCATGATTTCCTCCAGTTATTAATTAGGTCAGCTTTTCACCTCACATTGTGTCCTCCTCCTTGTGGGCTGATTCTTCTCTGGTGCTGTTGTGTGTGTGTGCTGCAGGTGGCAGATACTTGTTTTATGGCTGTAGCGACACAGATTTATTTTGCTTTTATTTTTTTTCCCCCTCAACTGCATTTGTATGGCTGCTCCTTTTTCATATTTTGGTAATCAAAACATTTTGCTTTGAGGAAAGCAAAGTCCTTGTTCATCTTTACATTACAACACATAATGAAGAGACTAATCCTTTCCATAGTGGTTTCTTTAGCTCCAGCAGTCCTACCTAGGGAGCTTTATCATTATTTTCAACTTCCCTAAAGGAGCCTTTTGGGTGTACAAATAGTTTCCGTGGCAGGATAAAATCAAATTTTTGAACCTCCAACTTTGAAACCTGTGGATTGTTAGGAATGCTACCACTCCACTTGTTCCATTTTTTGGTCTAAAATCTCTTTGAAATTAGTATGGTTAACATGTATTCTTCAGCTTGTGGATCTTTCATACAATAAAAGATGTTTGAGTGAGATTTTGATAACATTTAGAAACTGCTGAGTGGTGGAGCCCACGATTTGGTCATAAGTGGTGCATTTCCCTCTTAGTAACTCAGCAGAGCTCAATGGATTCTACTTATTGTGAGAAAACAAGGCAGAAAACTGCACTAACTCAAAGAGAACAAGATGGATTTAAAAACTGTAGAGTCACAGAATGGTTTGGGTTGGAAGGGACTTCCAAAGATCATCCAGTTCCAACCCCTCTGCTATGGACAGGAACACTTTTCACTAGACCAGGTTGCTCAGAGCCCCACCTAACCTGACCTTGAATGTTTCCAGGGATGGAGCATCCATAACTTCTCTGGGCAGCCTGTTACTGTGCCTTACCACAGCAATAATAAAATTTCCTTGTATCTAGTCTGAATCTACCCTCTTTTAGTTGAAACATCTCAGTAGAGAAACCAAGTGTGAAATATTATGAAATGTAGAACAAAAGAATGAACTAAAATATGAGAATTAGGAGTTGGTGTAAGCCACTGAGATAAAAGTCTTGGCTGGGGAATTAAAAAAAAGATGCACAGGAAGTGTGGGGGTTGGAAGAGAGAAAATGCTCTTGTTGGGGATGGGTGGTGGTTTTGAACAGCCACAGTCACACGCAGCTGCTCTGAAGCACAGACAGGACCTGTGGTCTGTGAGAAGGTGAGGAAACAGGTAAGAAATGCACACAGAGAACTCAAAGTAGAGTACATCATCTCATGTTGCTCCATAATGTCTGTGTGTTATGTGCAGCTTTCTCATGTTCTCCTGGAAATGTACCTTCTCTGAGCTAATTCTTGATCTGGAGCTTGGAGAAGGGATTGCTTGAGCTATGCTAGGAGGCTACAGCAGTTCTGCCTGTGGCTGTGCCGGGATGGGCTCCACTCCCATTTCTTCAGAGGGAAGCTGGTCTGACATCAGTGCTCGTAACTAGTGGGTCACTCAAAGACGGCATCCTTTGTCTGGACAGTCTCTAAAGTTATGCTTCTTCACTGGGAGTTATGTAGGCATGTGGGTAAATAGATAGGGCTGACACATGGTGCTCTGAACAACAAGATCTTTGTGGACTAGTGGTTGAGGCTTAAAAATTATTTTAGGTGTGAACGGGGAAAAATTTGAATTGTAAGTAGTTACAAATAATGTATAAGTTTCTCTTTCAGATTCAAAACTAGGAGCCAGCAAAACTACTCTAATGGTTAAGTGGTGTTGCTATACCTCCTGCTTTCCTAATAATACTTTTAATAGTTGTGAAGCTGTTGAGAGTCAGTTAAAACAAATTGATTTACAAAATTTGCACTCGAGTATCTTAAGAGGAAGTGGAGGGCTCCACAGTCATATTAAAACTTTCTCACTTTGTGGGACTTTCTGTATTTTTATCTTCTTTTAGACATCTTCTTTCTTTTGTTCCAAAAATACCTTTAGGTACCACATGTGCTGGTGCTATCACATAGCTTCCTGCTGCTGCTTTTAAATTACTGTTTCCTAGTGAGTTTGATGCTTGCACATGTATTTAATAGAATCACAGAATAGCTTGGGTTACAAGGGACTTTTGATATCATCTAGTTCCAAGCTCCCTGCCAGAGGCAGGAACACATTCCACTAGACCAGGTGAACCTGATCAAGTTAAAACAAGCATGGTCACTTTCAGTTTGTACATTAAAAACTTTTTATTTGAAATTGGAAACTTATCCCTCTTTCTGGCTTTTGTCCTGTAACTGAAGCAGAAACAGAGGGGTTTGTGCTGAGGTGGGAGAGGTTCCCTGAAATGTCCTGGGAGGGGGTGTCAATCTTTCTGGGAAGGTTTCAGAGGCAGGCCCTAACTCAGCTGGTTTGTGCAGCTAAGTGGGAAAAGTGAATGACCTTCTACTGCTCTCATTTTGAAGTTTTTCTTCTTAATCCCTGCAACCCCAGGTCTACATGAACTTCTGTTTCCAAACCCGTGTCTAAGTGGTGCAACCCTTGGCAATCCCCACTTAACAGAGAATCTGAATTGCTCCCATGGTGTGACTCCATCTCTGTTGCCTGCAGCATGACTAAACTTGGAAAAAGATGTTGTGATTTTGATCTATTTGATTTTCATCTAAAAAGAGATAATCTGGAAATGGATTGAATTTGATCAACTGAGAATATCTGTGGCATGTGTGGAGGGGGAGAAGGATGGAAAGCAAAGCAATTGGCTGCTTTTTTTGTCTCCCAACAGCATTCTTCAATTATCTTACAGATGTCTTGCCTTTTCATACATAAAATTTTCATCTCTTCTACTTCTAGGCTTAATAGCATGACACTGTTTTCTGTACCTGATCTTCTATTACTTGATTGCCTACCATGAACTGCATAAGCTGTCAAGAACACAATCTGCAACTAAATTGAGTGTCTTTATTTAAATTTTCTCCCTCTTATTTCAGCTTGGCTTACAGAACTGTGCTGCAAATCAGTCCTATTTCTTCCACAATATTTTGTCCTGTTAGTCACTGTCAAGTAAGTTTGACAGGTCTCCAATAGCAGAGTCAATTCCTGCAAGTTTTGTGGAAGTCAGTGACAAGATTAGAGACACCTGGAGAGCCAAGTGCCCCTTTCCCCTCATGGGAGGCTACAGCTTCAAGTAAGAAGTTACCTGCTCCATGTGTTTGGCTCAGGATTACTTTTGGAGATTGTGTCAAGGGTCTGCAAGAACATGGGAGGACAGAGACTAGAGGTACTGCAGAAGAAGGGAAGCTGGGTCTTGGCAAATCATTTGTGGGGGCATATGGGTCAGTCCATAAGAAACCAGCCTTTTTTGGATCTGCTGCTTGTAGAACACTCTTTGTCCTGTGGTTATCTAGACAATGTAAACCTATTGCTGTAAAGCAAAAGATCTCGGTATTTATATTTGCTCTCTGCAGCAGGTGTTTATTCATTACACTGGTGATGCGTGAGTCCCATTGATTGTGTCAAAATAACCAAGATCACCTTTGACTTTGTTTTTTTCCAAGAGTTTAATTTTAGAAGAGTGACCTCTTTCATACTGATTTCTCTCCATACATGCAGGACTGCTCCATTATGGCTAGCAGAGGTGCCTAGGCTGAGCTTAATGATGCTTAATCCTTCTTGTTCAGAAGTCAAAAAAGAGAAACCTATCCTAAGGAAATGAAGAAAAGCAATTTTTTTTTGGTTCTTCATGCTGCTCACAATAAAATGTAAAGCCTTCAGGATAAATTTTAACTGAGAAATAAATACATATTTGCATCACAAAAGGTGACATTTATTACAAAGCTATACTACTGGCTACAGTTAGACTCCTCTATGTAAGTTTACAGAAATTGTAAGAGTATGTGTAGAAATAAGACTTGGCCCCCCTAAGAGTTATTTTTTTTTCACTAAAATTTTCTTTTCAATCTTATTTCCCTCAAATTTCTCTTGAGAAAGACTCGATTCAATTATGTTGGCCAGTATGCAAAGCAATATTCCTTCTCTCTTGTGGTGTCTGTGTGGTGAGCTAAGCCAGACGTACTAGGAGGCAGATGAGTTGCTCTTGGCCTGCTTTGTTGTCAGTCTAGACTTTGTCATTTTTCCAGAAGTTTCTGTTGTCAACAGAGCAAAACTAATAACTGACCAAGCTGACCAAGCACAGGTGTCTGCCTTAGGGGGAATTGACTGGCTCCATTGGTTGTGTTAGTTAGATTTCTACTAGCTAGAATGAGACCTTAATCACCCATCTCATAGTTACCCAAATCTATGTGTTGTAATGGAGTCTACCCTAGGACCTCAATTAATTCCTCCACATGTAGGAGTATGTAGAGTTTATCTCAGTTGCTGTAGATTGTATGTGACATCTGTATGGGACTAGTCTGATGATGACTGCCTTGCCCTCCTGGTCTGGGGTTGAGAGGCCAGAAGAATTCACAGCAATACCTAAATCAACACTCAATGCCCATGTTTAGAGAGATGAATCCTGTCCTGTGTGTCCACATGTGTGCCAGGTATCTAAGTTCCCAAAATGGCCCATGAAGTCCTTTTGGTGGGACTTGGTTGCCTCTTCAAAATGTCTTCTCCCTCTCCTTCTCCATTTCCCACAACTGGAAGATGTGAAGGGGTGCCTTCAGGTGTGTATGTTTTCATGCTCAGGGCTGCAGCAGGGCAATCTGGAACCAAAAAAGTTATTTTACATGCTGTAACAGTAGCTCTTACTCTTCAACACAGCACAGATGTGGGAGCAGAAAGCTGTCAGATGGATGCAGACAGAAGAGAGGGAGCAGAGCAGAACATGCTTGTGAAATGTAAGCAGTGCAACATACACATGCTCTAATATTTTAAGAACTTTGGGACTTGGGGCATAGTTTTTTGGGATTAATCTAGCATTTAATTTGAAGTAAAACTATTGAGGCTTATGTGAAGTGTGCATGCTGTGTATTATAGGAATATGTGCCAAGCATTGGTTAAGATTTTGCCCTCTAGACTTTGGGATAGTGAAGTAGTGAGTACTCTGGAAACTTTGTTGACTTATGTGACTTAACAGATCTTGCATGGGTTGTAGCTCAAGCAGTTCTATGGCATGTTACTCATCTCCCTTAACTGTGAAGAGGACTGCTCACCACTGCAGTTTATCACCAGCATAGACGAGAAAATCCATGACATGTTTTCTGGTTAGCTAACATGAAATCCAGTTTGCTAGCATTTCTTCTTAAGGGAATGCAGACTTTGATTATTCTGTTACTAAGACGTAATGTTTGAAACAATTGTATCCAGAAAACAACTTCTACTTTTCTCAGGTCGCTGTACTAGACCGATGCAGCTTTCTTAGACTGAGATGTTATAGCTTGACACTTGTATCCTCAGTTCCATAATGAAACTGAATCAATGGCTGCATGACAAATAGTGCATGTGAAACAGAAAACAGCTAAACTAAGTATATTTCAGATTTTACTTCCTTGCAAAACAGTTTGGTAGCATTTTTGGAATTAGGTTCTTGTTGCATTTTTTTCCATCCCCATGCTTATTGTTGCCTTTGTAATTACACTCAAAAGGTTGTCTTTTATGTCCTTCATTGCTACTGCAGTTGTCTTTTAACTCATCTCTGTTGCATCAGCATGCATGTCAGAGAAGCACTTCACCATTTCATGGAAACTTCAGCACAAAATAAACCCCAACGTGTTCCCACGACAAGTAGACAAAACCTTTCATGTTATGTAAACATTAGATAGATCACAATGACTATTCTTGCAGATGCCTTTGGTATTTTGCATAATCACATTTGCATTTTGACAGATTTTTGCTCATGGTGTGCATCCCTTCTTCATTTTGCATCCCTAGTCACTTGTCTTGTGTAGGAGTGAGACTTGTGCATGCTTTTTCCTGTGACCAACTATTGAGCTGTGATTTGTTCAGGGGGCCTATGCACTCCCCTTTTAAGATAGCATTGGCTACTGCAGAAGTTCCCAACCTGAGGTTCCTAATTGATATTTGTTTCTTTGTTTTAGTGCCAGCTTGCAGATTTAAAAATGTTCTGATGTGACAAATAGTTATGCATGAGTCTGCATCATATAAATAAACAAATATACACATACATGCCATGCTCACTACTGCCAGTGAGGCAATGCCTAGTAGAGGAAACAAGCATGATATGAAACAGGAGAGCCCATCTGAATGTCAGGAAACACTTTTCCACTGAGTGGGTAATTGAGCACTGGAACAGGTTGCCCAGGGAGGTTCTGAAGTTTCCATCCCTGGAGATATTCAAAAGCTGTCTGGGCATGGTACTGAGCAAGCAGGTCTCTGTGGCCATGTTTAAGCAGATGACATCCAGGAGTGCCTGCCAACCTCAACAACTTTCAGATTCAGTGAAATGCTATGTTCAAAGACACTAATTCTCACTGAGGCTAGAAAAGATCACTCTAGTATAACAGTCTGAGAACCTTTTGACCTCGAAGAGGCTGTTCCTCTTGACTATCTATACCAAGGAAATTAGTTGTGAGAACAGTTGTGTCCACAGAAGGGCAATGAGGATGGTAAAGAGGCTGGAGCACAAGCCCTATGAGGAACGGCTGAGGGAGCTGGGATTGTTCAGCCTGGAGAAGAGGAGGCTCAGGGGTGACCTTATTGCTGTCTATAACTACCTGAAAGGAGGCTGTAGTCAGGCGGGGGTCGGTCTCTTCTCTCAGGCTCCCAAAGACAGAACAAGAGGACAGTCTTAGGCTGCGTCTGAGGAGGTTTAGATTGGATATCAGGAGGAACTTTTTCACAGTGAGAGTGATCCCCCACTGGAATGGGCTTCCCAGGGAGGTGGTGGAGTCACCATCGTTGGATGTGTTTAAGGATAGGTTAGATGATGAACTTAGTGGTATGGTTTAGATGGTTTAAATGGTTTAGATGGTATAGATGTTAGACTGATGTTGGGTAGGTTGTTAACCTGGGTAAAGGTTGGACTTGATGATCTCCATGGTCTTTTCCTTTATTAATTCTGTGTAATTCTGTGTAACAGAACCTGATCATCCTCAGCATATGGTTGGGGAGGGAAGCCCAGTGAATTTGAATAATTCATTACAACTTACTATGATATATAAAACAATATATAAAGTTCCTTTTCAGGAAGAGGAGAAGCCTAACAAAATGTAAACTAAATTTGCCGGTAAAGACTGCATAAGTGAAATAGATGGATGGAGGGATGCTGGCTTATGTTTAGAAATAGTGTCAGTGAAAGGCTATTTCATTGTAAAGTGATTTCTTCATCTCCAATGTGCACTGCCTTGCTTATCCTAGTATGTGGAAATAAAAATCATGATACTTTTAGTAGGTATAAATAGTCTATAAGAACAGAAAGACCTTATTTCCATTTTGTTCCTTATGAAAGAGGAATTCCTTGGCACATCTTAAACCAGGTGAAGATTAATTGTTGAAATTGCAAGACTTGGATTTAAAAGCTGCTGTCTTGCTCTCTAGTGTTACTCTAAAAGTTTTGAATCAGCTGGTGGGTTTGTGTGTGAGTGAATTTCTGCTGTTTTTTGGAAAATTGAAAACTTAAAAGTTGTTCCTTATTCTAACTAGAAAATGACAGTGAGAGATTAAGAGGAGTTTTGAGCATTCAGTACTTACTGCAGAATTAAAACATCCTTTCCCCTTCCCCTTGCCCTTCCCCTCCCCTTGACTTCCCTCCTTTTCCTAACTTATTAAATTCTATAGAATTTATTGAACTCTGTCAAATTATCTTACCTCAGTAAAACATATTGTGGCTTTTCTCTTTTGATTGAGTTGCTTTCATCCACAACAGAGGCTGAGCATTGATACTGTCCTACAGTATAAAGACAGGTTCGTTTTATTCTGGTTTTAGGTGATCTTACTTGCCTAACATTGAAGAGAAAGCAAAGATGCTGCCGAACAACACTAGGGGTCACTGTTAAACGTGATTGTAAAGAGCCTTGGGGCAGTTTATTTCCAAACTGAACCTGTATTCCTCACATTGATATGTTGACCATTCCAGGTCTTGGCCATGTTTTATTTCTCTGGCTATTTCATTTCATCCGGAAACAAGGTAACAAATGGATGGCAAGATTCAGCTGCGGGGGTGGAGGAGGAATATCTTCGGCTTTGTGGGCAATCGTCATAAACACGGAACCTGTGCTTTGCACTCTTCAGTGCTCATTTGTTACAGCGTGCAATGATGTCACCAGTAGTTTTAGTCCTTTTGTGATAAGCAAGCTGAGATAAATGCCTTGTCTCAGTCTAAATTTATGGAACCAAACATCAAGCACTTCACAGTACCTAAGCTGCCACAGAGTCACATTAGTCAGCAGGGGCTGAGGATGCATCTTGCAGAATCAGTACCTTTAGCTCCTGTTCAGAGTGACTAAGCAGACAGAGCCCTATTCCTTGGGTATTTTCGTTTTTTATCAGGGATTAATGAATGCTTCACACACATTTTTAAGTTTGAAAATCCTCTTGTTTTTTAAATTAGTGGGAGATGAGAGTTGCATCAGCCTCAACTCTTTGACCTGAGTTGTACGGGAAATTAGAAAGCTCTCCATAGCCTTTGTTTATCTAGTTCCGTGTGTGAAGCTGCAGGCACTGACTTGTACTGGAAGGGCACACTTCTTTGGGTTATGTGTTTTTCTTCAGCAATATCATATTATGTGATCAAGATGTACTGCAGGGAAAGGTTGCAACACTGTAGAAAGCATGGTTCCTTTTTGCTTGTGTTTTGGGAGGGGAGAATGGAGTAAAGAGACCTAGTGGGAGGCAGAGCCTTTTCTACTTTACAGTGCATGCATTTCTTTGCTCCAAGACCCCTGGTCTGGAGTAGGTGAGTTGCTGGTGTCATTGTGGTAAATGAAGACAAAGGTCACATGAGTGAGTTCTGTGCATGAGACTTGACAAGACAGCTTACAAACTGCAGGAGTCTGTACTTGCTCCATGTGTCAGGTGAGTGGGTCCTCAGCAGTGTTTTCCTCCTGTCTGTTCTGCTCTTGTTCAGCACTTGGAAGAATGAAAGAATAGCACCTTTTGGAAATGCTGATATGGGAAGCTTCAAGTGGTCCTGGCATTTTGCCACTTTGAGTGCTGAACTGCTTATTATTTTTTAGAGATCTTCAAAGTGAAAATTGAGTAAATGGAGGGGAAAAGGAGCCCTGCTCCAAAGTGTGTGCAGGCTATATTGTTTCTTTGAGGAAAACTGAAAGTGTGGCAGACTAATGACAGCAAAGTTTTGCCATGGTGCCTCTATCTTGTTTGCTGGTCAAGTTTGTGAGGCCACACAGTCATTATCGTCAATCTGTCAGCTTGAATGTTACTTTTTAAAAGCTCTATCTAATCAATCCAAATATGTTAAGGAATGTTTTAGGCATCAGCGGGCAGAACTGTAATGGTTTGGACATTAGCGACTGGAAACCAAAGGGAACCCCTTACCCAAATGTCTGCAGATCAAAATCCTGGTTTTGATGGATGACTTATAGAACCCTTAACTCATCTGTGCTCAGAATTTTCTGTGTTAACACTTTGTATTACTTATCTTCAGACAGGAAAGACTGTCAGTATTGGGAGAAATAAACATGACAAGGAGGAGGCAGAATACACTGAGTTCTCACTATAGGTAGGAAGGAGATGGATGAGTTGCCCGGGAACCCTTTAGCGTGAATGGAGGTATGTGTGATGAATTTGGTCTAGTCTGTAATCCCTCAGAAACTTAACTTGCTGTGCTCACAGAAACTGAGGACATTTTTACATTGCTTTCAGCAAACAGAGAAGTTACATTACTGTAGCTGTGGTGGCTGGTTGCCTTTATCATATCAACATTTAAGTTGTTTTATTAGAGTCTACAAAGGAGCTGGCAAAGAAAATATCGTCGTGCTTCATTACTGATATGGATAACAAAAGAGCTTGTGTCACAGGCAAAATTCTTCCTGGGCTGAGAATAAGTACCATGTCTTGTACAACATATTCTGTCAAAGCAGGTCTCATGATCATCATGTTAACACCCTTCTAAAATGCCTTAATTTACTTTCTGCCTGTGGTATTTCTTAAGTTATCCTAGATCTCAATGCTTGGAAGGAGATATGTATGTGTATACACATGCCTGCTCATCCCTCTCTACCAAAAAATAATAAAGTCAAGAGAGACCCTGAGCTGCATTCCTTAGACCACTCTATCTGTCCTTCAAAGGACAGAGAGGTAAATTATGTCCAGATCATCTGGGTTGCACTTTTCTACAGTTAGGTAAACTTCACAGAAAAATAACAAATTCCATAGAATTATCGACCTTCTTAATACACACCTCCCCCCAGAATATGTCAGGATTGGAATGTTGTTTGTCAAGTTCAGGCTTAATATCTCATTTGTTCCCATTTGGTTCCTTAGTAGATTCTATGCTTGCCTCGGGCTATTAGCAACATGTTTGTTCGTGATGAAATGAGATCAGTTATTTGGATGTTAGCTGTAAGAATGTAAGTGGCATTTCCTTTGGTTTGGCATGACTGTTAAGAGATCCTTTTTTTTCCTGACAGTTGCTTGATTTTTCTAGCTCTAGGTTAATGCTAACTTTTGATAGCAAAATGGCCTTGGTGTGTGTTACTGTAATATATGTTACAGTTTTTGCTAACTGACTTACCTTTGGCATGAGTTATCCCATTGATTTCAGCACAGCCAACACCACCTTGATTGGATAGTATTCAGCTGACCTCATGGCATGTACAAATGTTTTCATCTACCTGGACCTTGATTAAAACCCATTTGGCGGTCTTATAGATCCTGAATGTATGACACCTGAGAAGTCACTTTCAGAGAGGTCCAAGATTTTCTCTCATAATTAGCTTCCTCTGGTTTATCAGATTTAATTTTTCAGTTGACATAGTGGATTGAGTTGGGCTTTCAGTGACCAGTAAGAGACCCCTTGCAGGAGGAAACCTCACAGCTTCCACAGAGCCAGTTTCTGCATGCTGTTGTTCTCTTTCCACTTCTCCTGCCTGGCAGTGGCTGATAGGCTTACTCACTGATCTTTATGTGACATTGGTGTCATCACAATCTAGCACCAAGGTCAGGGAGGAAGGACCTGCTCAGAGATGCTCTGCTTTCTTGTGCTCATTGTCAAGAGGGAGACTCTTACCCACAGCACCTCTGGCAGCATTTTCTACAGGCAGCATAAATTACTTGGGCACTCAGGGTGCAGACCCAGCTATCATGCTTGCTAATGTTTCTACTCAATAGTGCAGCAGCAACCTGTGAGAGTTATCACACTTGTGATGTTGATTGTGGATGGGCATTGGGCATGTTCAGAGTAGTCCAGGCTTAGTGTTCAAGGACATATATTCAGTTTAGACATGGTAAATCTGAATGTCCAAAGCCACTATTTTCACAGGTGAGTAGAATCTGATGTGCCTGTGACAATCATGTGTACAGGAGCAGCGTTACTCCCTACAAGAATCGCAGGTAACGGTCACTATAGCTGTGCAGTTGTTCTAGTTTAATCCCCAAAGCAGCAGGGTGAGAAATGAAACAAGTATAGTTGGTAGCCCTGTCTAAATACAAAATCACATGCATGGGGCAACTTTTTCTTCCCGTCCAGTGTCTTTAATCATCTTCTGTTCTCTTCTGTCGTATGTCTGAGCTTTCAGTCTAACTGGACTCAACTATGTTGAATTGTTTGGCCTTGTGGAAACTGAGGATTTGAAAACCACTTCCTAGAACTTAACACGTTTGCCACAGTCAAATTAATACAGTCACTCTCTGCAAGCAAGTAGCTGTGCTTTAAAAGAGGTATACCTTTCACTTCCATGGGATAAAAATTCCTTATCTGAAGCTTAGGAAGAACATAATTCTGTGATGTAAATATAAAACTGTCTATTCCTCCACTTATAAAGATATGTTTAATATCCTTATCAATGATCTGGACAAGGAGATCAAGTGTACCTTCAGTTTACAGACAACACCAAGTTGGTGGGAGTGTTGATCTGCTGGAGGGTAGGATGGCTCTGCAGAGGGATCTGGACAGGCTGGATCAATGGGTTGAGGCCAATTGTATGAGGTTCAACAAGGCTAAATGCTGGGTCCTGCACTTGGATCACAACAACCCCATGCAGCACTACAGTCTGGGGGAAGAGTGCCTGGAAAGCTGTCCAGCAGAAAAGGACTTGGGAGTGCTGGTGAACAGCTGTCTGAACACGAGCCAGCAGTGTGCCCAGGTGGCCAAGAAGGTCAGTGACATCCTGGCCTGTATCAGAACTAGTGTAGCCAGCAGCACCAGGGCAATGATTGCCCTCTGTACTTGGCACTGGTGAGGCTGAACCTCAAATACTTTGGACCCCTTTCTCCAAGAAAGGCTGGACCATCCATGGTTTAAGAGAAAAATTTAATCTTAAAAGTTTACCCAAAATGTTATTGGGAGTCATGATTTGGATGAAGTCTTCTCTAGACCACTAAGATTAAAGAATAAATTCTACAGCTGATAAGATGGTACATGATGTGCTCAGAGGTGTGGACTCCCCGTAGCTTTTGTTTAGATAAGTTAATGTGCAATATTTGTCCCCTCTAATTGTTAATTACTCCTCTGCCAATATATTTTGCTTGAGTTAATTTTGTGCAGCTGCTGCAAGCCAGTGCCAGATGGCAACCTAGCTCTTCAAGCATGAAAAATAGAACTGAAAGAAATAGGAAGGTCTCGGATCTCCATGCTGGGCTCTAATCCTACAGGCAATGGCAGTTCAGATCTCCATGCTATGGTCTGATCCTGCAGACAATGGGAGTTCTGTAAATGAAGGGCTTGTAAAGCAAAGTCCTTTGCATGCTTTAACATAACATAATTAGCCTACCCTTTGATTTTAATGGCTTGAGCTGTTCGCTATTACAAGTGTGGTCAGATGAACATTTTTAAAATAGAGTCAAATATCTTAATTCAAATTTGATTATCTAATTAAAATATAGAACCATACTTAGACAACCAACAAAAGAGGGCTTGATTTTATTTTTTTTATTTGCTCTCTGTCTGAAAATGCTGAGTGCCTTTGTAAACAGGACATTTTATTTTAGCACATAATTTAAACTCTCAAATCTGAGACATTTGTCCCCTCCCGCCAACATCCAGGTGAGTTTGTTATCTAGGCCGTGTATCTTGAATTAAGAATGGTCATTGCACAGAACATGCAGACCAAGTATGTTAAACTAATGTCTACCTCTGCTATTGGAGGTAACATAGCATTCAAGATATTCTTCTTATAAGAACACTGAACTACATACAAGATTTTTAAAAAGTGTATGCATTTATGAACTCAGTAGCAGAAAGTGTTTACCAGTCCAAGAAACTACAAACATCAAAATAAAATTGTGTTTACAGTGTAGTGTTTAGTTGCATCAGGATAATATATGATGGAAAAAATGTGCCAGTACATCTATGCCAACTTTGGTCTTTTTCTCAGAAAGGTCAGAGGATGAAAGTGTTATGTCCTGTCAGGCAGCCAGCACTATTTTACAGCTGTTATTAGTTGCACTCAGCCTAGAGGAAATAGGCTCATATCTTCAGCTCACAAAATCAAAGCCTGAAACGTATTGTGCAAACCATTCAAATTGGCTCTCTAATGTACTTGAAATCGATCTTGATTCAAGTCTGGACTACCTCTATGCACTTGCACCCATTTCTTGGAATTTTATTTGTCTGATGTTTTCCAGCAAAGGTAAAAAGGATTTTCTTACATATCTGAAGACATGCAAACTTTTGCACATTTTCATGACTGGCATTTTAATGTCATCTGTGTTTTAAACCATTTTAGCCAATGTCATCAAAGGTTTGCAAATATTGCTTTGATTTTTCACAGCTGAGGTAAGTCTCACTTTGCCAGATCTTGTAACATAATCAAATGGACAGAGAGCTGCCTCCATGTATATCTGTAGCAACAATTAATTTGAACCAGTTAGGTGGTTTGTATCCTCACCATATGTCTGCCGACCTATGTGTATTTTCATGTTGTTTAATCTATCAGTCACATTTTGTCTAGCCTAGGATGTAGCTGTGATACTGAAATGCTTTAGCTGATGGCTGCTAATGTATATCTAATATGTATCAGTACCGCAAAACACAGTTAAGAAATCTAAGCAGCATCTTAGATGAAGTAATTTGCACTTGAACTTCACACAAGAAGCATGCTTTTAGGGCTGTACAAATATATGTAGCAAAGGAGAGATTGAACTGCTCCAAAACACAGAAAGTAGAAAAGCTGCAAGGACTCTGGCTGGTGGGTAACCAGTATTTCCTGAGGGTATATACCCTCTTTGCTTCTTTCATAGTGTGTTTTCGCAGGTATTTATATAAGGGTGAACAAGCTACAGCTGCACTCCATTTGCTGTGTACCAGCTGGCCCAAAAATCCAAGGTGTGTTGTCCTCTGGGAGATGCAAGCTATGCCTGGTTAAGACTGCTTTCTTGCACTGTAACTTGTTAGTATGGGTTCTAATTTATGCTAAGCTTCAAGCTAAGGAGCCTAGAAGTGAGATAAAACTGGTGCCATGTAGACTGTTAAAAGAACTTGGCCAGGTTTGCTCTGCATGCTTCTGTGGTATGGAATCCGGGCAGAGATGGTGAGGCCAAATTAAACCAATTATCAATATTATGCTGTTTAGCAAATGATTCTGCTTCCGATGGTGTTAATGAAGTGGCAGAAGCAATTTGAGGGCTGCAGTCCCCACAACAAAGCGCTGGCAGTGCACAAATGAAGCAGCAAGCAGCCCCAGGAGGGACAGCTGGAGGATAGGGAGGAAGGCTGAGGCAAAAAGTCATTGTCTGTCTCCTGAGAATGGGCCCAATTTTCAGTGCAGCTATGGCAGCTGAGCTCCAGGGAGGCACCAGGGAATCCAGCTCAATGGGCTTTAATTTGTGCGTATGTGTATAGATTATATATGACAGGCACGATTCCACATGCCTTCCAAATCATGGTGCTGCACTTAAGCCCTTAGACATAGATAATGCAGACGTGAGATAATCAAAGCAACCTTTGTCATGCTGAAAACTGAAACTCCTGAGGGCAGAGCTTAATCAGTGTATTGTTGGAACTAAAATTCCAGCCTTACTGTAGTGATTGTACTACTGAGTGTCATATTTAATTCATGAAGAAAACTATGAGTTTTAAAATAGAAATGAGACTCAAAATTTGCTGGTTGATGCAGAATGTAAAATTAATTTTTCATTGGTCATAGCCAACAAAGAAATGGATAAGAAAGAAAAAAAGTCTTTCTCATTTGTGTCTGGATTCCTTTTGTCAGATTCTTAACAGTTTCAAAAAATGTTAAAAAATCCCACTGCAGAAATGTATCTTTGATTCACTTCACAAGTTGCATCTCTTGTTCTTACCAAAGAAGGATTTTCTTCTATTACTTTAACAATATATGAAAATATCAAGCATCTATAGGCTAAAGAAATATTTCAGCATCATTTAAATATATATTTAGAAGAAAATAATAATTTTTTTGTATTTTTGTAGTATTACCTCCTTTTTGTTCTTTCATACAAGTGAACTGCTAGAATTCCTAGCTAGAATTCCTAGCTAGAACTCCTATATACACATAAAAAGCCTATAATCATTACCTTTGTGCTTGAGCTTGTATGTTTTCCTACAGCTTTAGAAAGGTTTGCTTTAAATAAAAAATTATTTGCTGTTTCAAAAGAAAATATGACAGTGAAATAAATCTGGGTTATATTTGGTTAATAAGGAAACAGAGGATGATGCCGGATGGGGAGGTGTCCAGGATGTTCCATTCCAGCTTTCCTTCCTCATTTAGCTTTTCTTTGGCTGCTTCAGCTAGAAACGATGTATGAGGGCTGGAACAACAGCAGGCATGGGAGTTTTTCATTACGTGCCTCTCTGAGACAGTAGCACAGCAACTACCATGTCTCCATCTTCCTTCCTGTGAGCTCTTTCTTTCCCACCCTGGGGATGTGCTGTACCTTCCTCCAGGTTACTGTTCACAAAATCCCAGTAGGAATTTGCTTGTAATTTGGAGGGCTGTAACAGTACTTGAGGATGATAAATTACACAGTGTCTTCCTGTATCCCAACAAACTCTAATGCTTCCACACATTGTGGTTTATATGTTTGTTCAGACTCTGCCTTTTCACCTGTAGAAGATCAAAAGAATAACTGGACCTCTTGTTGGCAAGGAAGTGACATCATTACATGATATTTTGGGCACCAATGTCTCACTGGCTTGTGAACCTGGACCTCACACCCTGTGGTTATCTATGTACAGTCTTAAGTAAATGTGCTTGAATTTTCAGAAGTGGTTGGGGACTGTGGAATTACTGTTACACTTAAGAGTTTAAATTCTTACACTTGGTGGAGTAATTGGCTTGTCCTGAAATACAAATGGTGACAATGGAGTCAGGTATTAAGATGATCCTCTGACTAATGTGACAGTAAACTCTATACCAGAATTCCTCATCTCTAGGGTGGAGGTAATGTTTCCATCCATCACAGCAGGGTGTATGGTTTGATGAAACTCTTTTAATACTGAAGGGACAGATCACCAGCATAAACCATGGACTTATACTAACCATGGGGCTGTAGTATGTCTTGGTAGCCTCTAGTTGTTGCTGCATGACACTGCTGATTTCTTTTGTGCTGATTTAGTTTTTAAACACATAGAAGTTAAATGTGTTAATATACATTCTATATCCTTTCTTGAATAAACATTGCCATTTATTTTTAGAAACAGCTTAAAACATACAGCAGTTGACTTCAGTGAAGTTAGAAATGGGAAAGAACAAAGATCACAGAATTAGGACAAAGAATAGAATCATAGAATGGTTTGGGTTGGAAGGGACCTTAAAGACCATTTAGTTCCAACCCCCTGCTATGGGCAGGAACACCTTCCATGAGACCAGGCTGTCCAGAGTTCCATCCAGCCTGGCCTTAAACACTTCCAGGGATGAGGTATACACAGCTTCCTTTTCCAATGCCTTACCACCTTCACAATAAAGATTTCTTTTTCTAATATCTAATCTGAAAGATCTACATTGTGACAGTTTTATTACAATTTTCATGATTTTTTAAAAATTTTATTCATGTTCTTCCTGCCACACCAACTGAAAACCTTTCAAAAGGTTTCTTAACTTCATAAGAGCAAAGGAAAACTGAAAAGATGAACTCTGCCTGTTCTGTAACTAGAAATCAACTAAAAAGGTTCACAATTCAGATTTCAGTCTCACAGCTTTTAATGCAACAATACAAGTGCAACATTTTTGGAAGGCTTGATTCAATTTTTTTAAAACTGCAGGCAATATAATTTCAACTCATTCTTGCTTAAACTCTGGGCCTGGAAATCCAAGTGAATAGTTTTATCCTGAATTCATAAATACTTAAGAAATATTCCTTTTATTATGGTAAATATAAAGAAGTAATAAAAAAATACAGTCATACTTGGTGTTTGTCCAGTTAAAAGGGATGTGTGTGTAAATACCAGATTAGTCATTCCTAACTTGGACAACCCTAGATTGTGTCTATATTCATAATTTTTCCATGGTAACCAACATGGATTATGGAGTTTCAACCGTTTTTTTTTGGTCTTCATGTTTTTCTATCGACCCTTAGGAGAGCTATTTTGTTGTTAAATACTGCCAGACAGTGGGTAAGTATTTTTCTACTTTACCGAAGGATTATGCGGCTTTGCTTCTTCATCCCTTGCTTAATTTTAAACTCATCTTCAGTGAACTGATTCAACTTGTTAGCCCTCTGGAAAACTTTCTCCTTTCTTAAAAAAAACGCAAAACAAAAAGGAAAGTGTTTTTTATCCTGGAGCTGATCTTACTCAGGGTTTAAAGAGCACAAGCATAAGACAAACAGAATGGAAGAGGGGCACCAGGATTGGAAAGAAAGGGAGAGAGTGACCTCTTGTTTTCCATGGCAGTGGGCTGGTAGTTAAGCTCAGCCCAGCTGTCTTTAAAAATTCAAAAGGAATTAATGAGATGGTTTTTGTCATGGTTTCTTAAGGTAAGGTTATCATATCCACAGCAACTGGATATGCTAGCCTGGATTTACAATAGTGAAAATAAAAGCAGAACTTGACCCTCAGATTAACATTTCCTGTAACTCTTAACATTCTTTCTTTTATAGTGGTACTTTAGTTCTCTCTTGTTTCAAGTATTTAGTTTGTAATGATATAAGTGCTTCAGTAGCAAAGTGTTTTAACTTTGGAGCCAGGGATTTGAAGAGAGTAAGATTTTTAACTAATTATAAAGGAAGTGGCATTTGGTCAAATATTTTAGGTCATTATTATCCCAATTTGAAGCTTTTAAATAAGAAAAGGAAACAAGAATTTTATTGTCTTCAGTGATATAACTTGTTAAGGATAGCTGGCCCCTTTCAGAATGCCCTGGTGATCCAACCCAGAACCACGTGAAGCAAGGGGCTTCCAGGGTGTTTGACTTCAGCCATAAGAGCATAGGACATTTTCATTAGAAACCAGAATTGCTATTAAAGCCAAGTTGGAATCTTCCGTCTGATGGTGAGGGAAATTTTGGTTCATTAAATCACTTTTTGGCTCTCTTTTTGATGAATTCATAATTTTTCTTTTAGAAGAAAGCTACTGTTGAAGGAAAGAGCTGAAGTGTGCTTGCCCATTGTGATTGCTGTAACAGAGGCGCACAAGAGAAGCTGAGATTGCCTGTCCTGGCACTCTCCCATCATGGCTGGTTTGAGATGACCTCCATCCACCCATGGAACCCTGTGGCTGACCACTTCATGAGGGTCCACCCCTCTACACTGAGTCTGGACATTCTCAACACATTCCAAGGTGTATGTTGCCACAGCACATCAGACCAGTCCCGCTACTGTTTTGGGCAAACAAGAATCCTTTTTCCTTCTTGACCTAGGCACGTAGGTATGCTGAAGTTTTCTTTCTGTTGTGGTGAGTTTGAAGATCTTGCCCCAGGAAACTGAATTTTCTGAAGCCAGGAATTTGCAGCTGTGGGTCAGAGTCACTGAAATGCTGGAAGATGCTGCTTATGGTAGCTGTTATTTCTACTCTTAGTTTTGTAGTATAAGGTCATAGTCTTGAATTTAGTGTTTTTGTGCTTCAGAAAATAAGTTTTTATCATTAACAATTCCAACATTATTTACTGATCCATACTGTAAATGAGAAAGGAGAAAATACCTTAGGAAACATTTCCAAGTGCCAGAAAGTAAATAGTTAATGCTGGGGTTTCTGCTTGCAAAATTGTCAGCCTGCAATATGATTGGAGATGAAATTCTGTGTCAGATACTGGTTTAATGCTTGGTTTCAATTGAGAACCCTGCTGAAATAACTGCTGCTACCCTGCTTGGCTATGCTAAGATCAATTTGTCATTTTAATACACATTTTATTTTGAAGAAGTGTAATTAATAATAAGAAATACAGAATATGTGCTTTAGAAAAAAAAGCTTCTGTTCCCTAAAGTGTAGATCACTGGTGGTGTAACAGAGTGGTAGATTATAACATGCAGAGGGTTGATCAGTCATGTGATGCTGTTTCTCCTTCTTTCAAGCTGCTAAATCCTATTAAAAGAGAAGCTAGGAACAAATTTTATGTATTCCCAGTACTTCACTCTGTGAATGCAATTACTGTGACTGCCACAAAAATCGCATAAAATCATGAGTAAAGAAGGAAATGTTGCTGTGGTGGGAGGGCACTGGTTTACAAAGAGTTCTCCCTCATTCAGAGGAAGTGGCTCAGGGGCTTCAGAGCCTCTGAAGATTTTCCAAAAACCTCATCCTGAAGTAGTTACTGTCAGCCAACTGGGTCCTGATTGAAGAGACCGTGAATACCCAGTTGAAAATTGTCATGTGGAAAAAAAGCCTGAATCGTAATCAGATCAATTAGTTATGCTACAGTTGCTTGTTTACAGTCCTTTTCCCAGCTAGGCTCCTTCTTTGCTAGCTGTTAAAATCTCAAAGGACTTTTGTTAGGAGTTGTGTGGGAAATGTCCTTCATGTCATTTTGCTTTATGCTTTTTGCACTATACTGAACACACAGTGCCCTTAATGTTTACACTCTTACAGAATACTTAACACTTAATATCCTAAACTATATTGATCCTTCCACCTAATTGTCCCAGGCACCCCAGCTAATTCTGGAGTTCTCCTTAAAATTTCTGCTGAGTTTAGCTGTGCAAAGGTTACCACCTTCACAAGTCCATTTTTTTTTTTGATGCTGGAAGTTATTATCTGCATAGCAACAGCAGTATTTTAACTTAAACTACAGAAATCAAAGTATGCTTATGAATATGGTTGCAATCACAAAATGAGCTTCAACCCCTGTTCTGCTGGTCCACCATGCCAGGAAAGGATTGACTTTCAGAATAAGGGCAAAGCAGAAGTCTGAGGACAGTAAAATTTTCAAACTACATCATTATCCAAGAGGGAGTAAGAATTCTTAGTTACTTCCTGAATTGCATTCAAGGAGACTACTGTAAAAATGCTATTTCTGGAACTCTGTCTTGCTGTAGTTGTTCTAGAACATCAACTAGTTGTTCAAGCTGAACATGATCTCTTTCCTTCATCTTATGTTTCACACATTCTTGTTTCAGCTGCTTTTCTCTTTTTATTTTCTGTCTCATTTAGATGTTTGGTTTTTAAATTGTTCCTCCGGACAGAAAAGAGTAATCAATGTAAATATATAAAGAACCTGCCACTGCCTTGATTTACTAGCCTTCTATAACTTATTTTCAGGATTATTCTCTTGGCACCAACACTCAGTTAGTGAAGAAAGGTGACAAGCGCTTGCTGATGATACTACTATTGTCCTCCTCTGGAGGAAAGAAAGAGAATTCTCCTTTTGTTTCATTCATGAGAACTGTCTGAGCCATCAGAATCAAAGCAATTTCCATCAATCAGGCCAGTGGAAAGGTTTGTTCAGATAAATTGTTTCTTCAGGTGGGATTGGTAAAGGATGTCCTTA
Source organism: Serilophus lunatus (assembly GCA_013399895.1). NCBI lineage: Eukaryota > Metazoa > Chordata > Aves > Passeriformes > Eurylaimidae > Serilophus > Serilophus lunatus. The sequence goes on from VXBA01001382.1 coordinate 74,743, forward strand.
TATAAAAAAGATTCTCAATTTTCCCTGGTGTTATAGCATATGTATGACTAGTAAAAGCTTTAAATTGCAACAGAGAGAGAGTAGAAAAACACTTGATAAGAAGTAGTATGACTGTCTTTTATTAAATTTTGACTTTATTAAAGTTGGACTACTGTCAGGTGAACTCTAAAAGCACAGAGGGATCATCCAGGAGCACAAGTTATTTCAGATCTTGCCAAATATTTCCACTGATCCTATTTTCAGCTGTAACTGTACTGAATTTCCTCTGATGATGAAGTTTGCAGCAGGTATCTGCATCAGGTTTGCTTATTTGTTAAAAGACAAATGTCCTTCAGAAAGGTTTACCTATTTCCGAAATGGTGAGTGTAAAAGGTTTTCTAGTGACTATTTCTTACATATGTTCTAGTACCTATTAATTACAGATCATAGACATAACAGTTGATGTGGGGAAGGCTGCAGGATATATTTACTTTTCTGTAATTTTGTTGCTTTCTGACTATGAAGCACTTGGCTTTACAACCTTACTATTTTTTATATAGTTGTTTGGTTTGTAATGTTACCTCCATAGGAATTAAAACTGCCTTATTTTTTCTATTGTAGAAGCCTCTCTTGCAAGTTTCTTGGTCAAGTCTTAATTGTTTGGAGTTGAAGCTTTTCTATTCCTGCTTTTTGCTTCTGGCTGAATAGATTAATTAAAAATGATATACCTGTATTCAAGAATTGTCTCCGAACAGAAGTTGAGGAGAGGCTGAGGTAGTTTCTTGTTTGCAATGCTGCAATTTTTATCACTTCTGAATGCTTTGCCTTTCCTGAGAAAGTCCTCTGGAATTGGAACTGGGACTGAAGATTTAGCAAAAGGGTAGTCCTGGGATAGAAGAAACATAATTTACTGTCCCCCAAAGACTCAGGCAGATCTGTATAAGCTACACCTTTGAAAATCCTTTTACATATGTTCAGAAAGTACAGGTTTCAAAAAGATGTATTTCAGTGGCCTCAGGCTAGAGGTAATAAGGCAGGGAATACAGTGAACATACAGTTAGCATGAGCCACACCCATATTGAATCAGACTCACATGACAGAGTACATACCTCCAAATCCAATACACCCAACCACAGAGGTCTAGCAGTCCAAGGCAATAAGGAATATGGCTAAAGGCAGAGCTGATGCCAGCTCCCTGCTTGGTGGGCAGTGCTGCAGCTTTCCTCTGGTTTGTGTGGGAAGAAATTTGGGAATTTCTGAGTTAGAGGCTCAGAGCCTGCTAGGTGAACATGGAAAAGCTAAGACAGTCAATTTCCTTTCTCTGGGAAATCTTGCTAGAAGTCTTACTAGCCATATTGTTGCTGATTTTCTTTACCTTTACTAATAAATAAGAAGCTGCTTATGTTGCCAGTGTAGATTTTGGAGCCCTCAATGCATATGTCCTTTTGGTCACCTTAATTGTTGCTGCAGTGTCTGGCTGGTTTTTTTTTCAGGGAACTGGTAAGCCATTGCTTCTGTTTTTTTAAATTATTTTTAGATTATTTCTGAGAGCGCCATCTCTCCATGGTGCACAGTCTGACTGTAGAAACTACAGCAGTTACAAATCAGCTAATAAACTCTGAAGAGCGCTCAGGGATTCATTTGATAAGAGTGGCTGTATAAATGAAAGGCTGTTAATTGCGTGGCTGGCTGCCACATGCAGTTAATCCCCAGCACAAAAGTGCAGCGAAACGCGCTCTATGAGCAGTTCTGATTCAGAAATAGCTGGGCTGGGAAGAAAAGAACAGAAGCTCAAGGCTACCTTTCAGCTCTGTGATTTACACTGCCCATGAGGATATCTCACAATATTGGCCATGTATTTTTCAGCTTGTTGCCAATCCTCATGCCATCGTTGAACTTGATACTGAGGCTGGGACTTTGTAATTCTATCCAGATTGGCTCGGTTCTCCTGGTTCACTTTCCACAGTTTCCTCTTTCATTTTTCTTCAATTAAACTCGAGAATCAGACTTCTTTACACTTGTTTGTGTTGCCATTCCCGGGAACTCAGAATAAGAAATATTTGTCAGTCTTGTGTCAGCAGGAAGTTTCCCCGAGGTTTTATACCTTCCCTGTAGGGACTTGCTCCCCCTTGATTTGAAATAACTGGCCCTTGTAGCCTAACCTTTTTGTCCTTCTTGAGATTACCACAGTCTTTGTTTAGTGTCTTCCGAACACAGCCCTGGCTACATGGAGTTCAGGTACATTTTACATGAGGAACAATACTTTAGTTTTATCTTGGATTAACACCAACCCTTGAGTGTTGGAATTGCTGTAGTGCAATATTGTAGGTGAGGGCATGATTAGTGTCTGAGATGCTTAACCATCTGTTTCAGTTACTTTAGTTTATACATTTCTTTTGTGTACAAGCCTGATATACGAAGTTGGTAAGTATGAAGATAATGGAGACAAGAGTACTGCTTCAAATGCCTTGGTAATTTTCTGTGACTTCTTAGACTGCAATTTTCCAAGCAGCTGAGTTGATCTCAGCAGCCTCCTTCCACCAGAAAAGGAAAGGTCTTGCTCTTTCCTTGTCCTGCTCATCTCCTCACTGCTCCTAGCCATGCAGGGTCTTCTACTTCCCCTTGCAACTGCCCTTGAATTCACAACTTCTCAGAAAGTTGCAGAAAAACCATCCATTTGGTTTTGTTGGGTAAATTTTCTGCTGCTATGTCAAATTTAATTAGCTAATGGAGAGGTTTAGTGAAAACTAGAGTTGACCCAAAGAAAACAACAGGAGTTTACCACTTGAATCATGGAGTGAGGGAGAGAATGAAAGGGGAAGGATGCTGTGCTCCTTCCATGCCTTCCAGAATCACACCTTCAGCAGTGGAATTAATTTATGCTTTTTGTTGCCTGCACTGATCTGGGTATTATTCACCAGTGAAAAGCCACAAGTGCTATGATGTGGATTTGCATGATGTGGTATGACCAGCTTTGATTCAGATAAAGGAACTGTGCAAATGTCAGGATATTCATGACAGTGATGTGTGGCAGGTTCTACCAAAGTCGCATGCACCTGAGAGGCCTTTTGCTCTCTGGAGACACATTAACACTTGATGAGCAATCAGTCCATCATAAAGAAGTCTGTCTGTAAATGACTCACAGGTGATAATACTCACTACCTGAGCTATGCAAACCATGCTATTCACTTCAAAAGCCTGTCCCTGGTGTTGACTGGTTTGTCATGCCCTATTTGGGATGTCGATTTCTTCCTGAATTAAAAATATGTAAGATGGTTCTCTCCAGTGATATATCTTCAAGGTAGATTTTTTTTGGTCTGCTTTGAGCAGTAAATTAAATTTTTCACTTCTGTCTGCTTCCTGCTCCACTTTTTTTTTCTTTTCCTTTTAAAATTAATTCTGTTTTTTGCACTGGTTTTATTTCATCTCTAAGCTTTGGGTTGCCCCTTTTCCAGTGCTGTCAGTAGGAGCAACTGGCAAAGTCAGCAGCAGTGACTCACTTAGCAGGATCAACAGCTTTGCTGAGACATAACAGGTTTGCTTCAATTATTTTCTTAAAGTAGGGCAGTGTTCCCCCCCTCTCCTTTTTTCTTTTTTTCCATTCCCTCACTTATTAGACTGAAAAACTAATTTAAAACCATCTTCTCTTCAACAGAGGGTAGGAGGAAAATGACCTGGCATTAGATTTCATGTGACAGGGCAAGCAAATGGCTTTCTGAAGTGTTGATTATACCTTAGGCTGCCTTTCAAATACGTGTCCTCACAGAGCAGTTTATCCTTAGCTATGTTTGTCAGTGGGAAGGTAACTTGATGACTACATAGAAATAGTGCTCCTGATATTACCTTTTGGCCCTATAGCCATTTTTGTTGTCAATTTGTCCTTTTGTTCTCATGATGCAGGACATCTTCTCTAGCAGAAAACAGTTGTCTCTTTCAACAACAGCAAGTTGTTTAGAGAGAGGATAAAGCAATGCTTCTGTTTTTGTAAGGTCATAACAAGCAGCAGTGATGTATCATGGATACCTGTTCAAAATTGCTGTCCTCTTCTCTGCACAGAGTGTGACAGACACTGATCAGGGTAAAGCTCTGTCCTAGTGTGAGAGAGCCGTTTGTTTCACCTTTCCTTTGGTGACACAGGGAGAGAAATCCCTTTGCAATGCTGTGAACTTTATCATGAATTACCTTCCAGCTACCACAGCATCAGCCTGCGTGATTACTGAATGCATTTCATCAGTGTAAGCAGAATTTCTATAAATATTTGTCAACATAATTTCCAGAACCATCATTATCATTTGTGTCTCTAGCAGCCTTCATAGGCTCTCAGCAAAATCTAGGATCATTATGTACACTGTGCAAGCACATTATGGGACATATCCAGGCTCCTCTGAAGTCAATGGGACTCTCTCCATTATCTTTGGTGGGCTTTGGATCAAATGGTAATTTTCCCATTGACTTCAGTGAGATTTGGATTAAGTCCAGTTGCAAACCATTTTTGTCCTGGAGGGGTTGCAAGCTAATGTAAGTAGAGAAGCAACAGCTGAGTGCAATGAACTAATGGAGAGAGATGTATGAGACAGTATAAGCTAGTTCTTTTCATTGTTAGTATGATTTTAAGCCTTTTTAAGTTTGATTTTAAAATGGAAGATAGTAATAATACCAATCTCTAAAGTTAACTGCATCAAAAGTGGATGAAAAGTGGGGAAGAGGGAAAACCTCTTTGAATAACGTGAGGTATTGTCTAATTTGTAAAAAATATTGTCATATTGTTTTTCGAAGCACACGGACTCATGACAAAAATGTGTTTATGGGGATTGGGAAGGAATGGAGGAGAGATGAAGAGAAAAATTATTCCTTTTCCAGTAGGGCTGAATTTGAGATAGCCAAAGAGATGCTGGATAGAGGAAAGCAGGAAAACCACACTTTTCATAGCTGAAATTCAACATCTTGTTCTCAAAAGGCTATGGGAGCAGATTCACTGAAGGAATAGTCTTGTTTTGAGTGTATTCAGTCTTTTACTTTCTCATGCTTTCTTTCCCCTTTTTGATTTTATGCATTCCAAAGATATTTCAAGTGCTATACAAAAGGAATAGGAAGTCCTGCTTATCCAGCTCTGACAGTTTTGAACAGCTAATGTTAGAGAGTAGCAGATTTCTGGAGGGAATCTAGTGCATCTGCTTTGTTTGCTGGGCTTTGTAACCAAAGCAGGCCTGATGCTGGTCACGCTGTAGTGTAAAGCTACCTAAAACTGGTACATTAAGTCATCCCATCAGAGTCTGAATAACCCTGAGGAGAATGACTGTAAAAAAGAACTGATTACCAGAAGATTGCAACATCTTTTTTTCTCCTCTCTTTCTGTAGCAGTATGAGGAGGAGGAAGATGAGAAAGATTCAGGCTCACTTCCAGGTATCAGGACTGTAGTTCAAAGGAGCATGCCTAATAGTAATAGGTCTCTGTTGGTGTTTTTGTTGTTAATCTCTGTATGAGGGGGATTATGCAATATTTCATTTTCAAAGGAACTTAATCAGTGTTATTTTTACAGTAATGGGAGAAAATTAACAGCAGCAATTGAGTCCATGTTCTAATATAGCTGTGATTTTATGCATGAAGAAGATATGAATTGTTTTGCTAGTGAAATGCTTTTAAGGTGCCTGGGGATTATTATGTTGCACAGTGAGATGATAAAGAATTTTAAGAAAATTAATTCTGAAGTCCTTCTATGTGCTACGCTCCCATTGCCTGAGGGGCACTGCATTGAAAATTAAGTCTTTGACAGGGTTTAGTTGCACATATTTTCTAGTTTGCTCACTTTCTTTTTAATTATTGTTGTTTCCTTTTAGTGAGTAAAGTTAATTAGCTAACAATTTATTTTCCATTCTCATCCTTTAATAAAAATTTGTCTCTTGGGAGCAGTAAGATTTTGAAGGATAACTGCCAGTCAAGGCTACCCATTGTTATTTCTTTTGCTTTGAATATGTTAACATCCTATTATTCAGTTCTTTGCTCTTTGTGTATTTTGATGATGGTGCTATTCTTGTTATTTACAAGGGGTTTTTTTCATGGTTGTGCAGAAGTACATTTTTGGAGGCTATTTGAAGAGTTTAGCATTTGTTAATCTGAAGCACTCTGATCTCATCAGTAATCATAAAATAAATTATTTAGTGTTGCTGGGAATGTGCTATTCTTGGATACCAATAGTCCTGTTGCAACAATTACTACATGGTAAAACAAAAGGCTGTGAAATTGTGACCATATGTAGTTTCTTTGTTTCCTTTGAGAGGAGACGTGAAGGTAAGCATGCTAGTGCCCAGTGAAATAGCCAATACTATAACTTCAGCATTCCCAGCTTCTGATGAAGGTGATCATATATTGCAGGGAGCACTTGTGTCCACTAATGGTCTTGCTGTCTGGAACTGCAACAGAAATGAAATGTGTATCCATTTTTATTGGAAATACCCTTGCATATCATTACAGAAAATCTTTTTAATTCTTGTGTTTTGTTTCATTAGCCAGCAGTAACACTATTAAATGTATGGTTCATTGTATAAGCAAAGCCAGACTTGCCCAGAAGAAGAATAGTGGAAAATTAATCTGTTAAAGGCAGTTGTTCTAAAGTCTGCTGGAAATGCCAAGTAACCTTTTCGTTGGAAAAACGTAAAAACGAATATAGTTTGTTAACAGTTACACTGATGTTATGATACAGAAGTGATTGTCTAAGAGGAGTTTCTCTTAGACCTCCAGCAGAAATAAAAGGACTAGTCTAAGAAAGCACCAGGTACTCTAAGGTAAACCAGGTCTTTCATAGGGATACACTTCAGGATGCTGCCAGAGAGGTAAGAATACTGGAAAAAGACTTCTTGTGCTGAAAATATTCCCAGGTCTCTTTTTATTAGCCCTTTAGAACAACCATGAAAAGCACAGTGTGGATCTAATTTTTCTAATGGAGTTGGTTGGTCAGTGGCATGACAATATTTATCTCCGTCTGACCTAAATAGCCATGAAACACATGAGGGAGAAGAGCAATCTGTGAGCTATGTTGGACTACCATGGAAACCTGATGGTAGAAAAGCTGATAACAGGGAGTGGAGGGAGACCGGATTTAGAGGGGAGACCACTTTCTCTCAGAATGAGGTTCTGCAGGAAATGTGACTAGGTCAATTAAAACAGTGATACCATGATTTTTCTCATGAATTTTCTCATGAAATACATCTGATAAAAATTCTCCTTCTCTCATACCTCCTACATGAACTGTTCCAACTCGGGCAGACTTGGTGGTATGGAAAGAAGAGAGAAATACTTGCTTTTTCAAAAAATAAAAGACTGACAAGTAAAAGCAGCAGGCACGGCACCAACACAGTCTCGTCAATGTAGGACACGACCAAAGCACTGCCTGAGTGCAACAGCAAATGTCTCTTTCTGCAGCAGCTTTGTGATAAGCCAAGGACCAAGCTTGAATCTCTGATAGCAAACCTGCCATATATACTGCTCGGACAGGTTCCTTTCTTTTAGCAAAGTGGCTAATTTACAGCATTGACTGGGATAATGTTTAGCAGTTTCTAGCTTTCTCTGAAATTGGCTTGAGCTGTTTGGCTTCTTATGAAAACATTAATCTGTTTTTGTGGCAGTCATCTCAGAGGAGGTGGGGTCTCAGAAGGGGCTAGCTGTTCTCAATTCCAGCTGATTTCAGGAGGTGATGACAGCACTCGTCTGAATCCTTTCTAGAGCCCATCATGTTAAGTAGCTGATTTTTCTGTGAGAGCAGAACTAAACTTGGTAAATCTCTGAGTGTTTTGGCTTCTGCTGCTGGTCTCTCATCTGATTCCTTGGGTGCTTTAAATTATCATGCTATAAAGTTAGTTTAAAAACAACTTTAAGAATACATATAATTTGTAAAAGATGGTTATTGCACCAGTCAGTAGACATCACCAGCGTGAAGAACAAAATATAACATTGATTCAAGCTCTGTTTTTAATTTATAGAGATGTAAACTGTTTCAAAATCGAAACAACACAGGGTGGTTTTAGAAACCATATTTCTTCTGTGGAATTCATATAGATAAAATTTCATTTTCTGGAATTTGTTGTGAGCAATTTCAGTCTTGTTTTTATATGCACAACTGTAAGAGCTAAACCCTGGCATTTTTTAAACCCACCCTTTACTCTGTTGTGGCACTATTCAGTTGGTTTTGGAACTGGTTTACGTTTAATTCTATACAGAATATTGCAGAGAGGAAATGTAATTTTTAAATTTTTTCCCTGTTCCTTTCTTCTATTAAGAAAATAGCAAAATTATTCAGACTGGATGCATTTGCTCTTGTGTTCATAAAAACACACTGATATTTTTTGTACCATTGCAGCACAGGGGAAAATGATAACTTATCCCTAAACAGTACCATCTTTTTAGTAGTCTTCCCCAAGAAATGTACCGTGTTTTCTTCTTGCTCCCTATTTCCCCCCTTTCTCTCTTGCTCTGTTTTTTGGGGTTTTTTTGTGAGCTTCTTCAACGCAAAGTCTTCACATCACTAAGCAGAGACTCTTATGTTTTCTCAGAGCAATTCCTGTCTCTTTTGGCAGAGCCAGTGCCACAAGGGGCTATGTCATTCAGAACAACCTGCTGAATTGCCCTGCTTGGCTCAAGTATTCCAGCTGTAGGTACCTCTCCTCTGGTAGCTGGTGTTTATTGCAGCAAGCCTGTGTTCCTGCCTGCAGAAGGGACAGTGAAATTTCTGGGCAACCAGCATGGAAATTTAGGAGCTCCAGCATGACAACACAGGGGCACTTGAAAAGACCACTCTTTGGCCATTGGAGACCTTGCTATTCAGTGCTTGATGTGAACCCTGTTATAAGGAGCAAAATTCTGTACTTTCTAAGCCATCCTTTGCCCAGCATGATGGTCACTTTGTCTTTGCTTGTACTCAAAAATTAACAATTGTTTAATCCAAGAACGGTTAGGTCATCGGAAATATTTTGTTCTTTATAAATACATTTCTTCACTATATATTGTGGTGATCTCTAATCTCTATTCTTTGCCTTTAAATGCCTCACGTATATATGAAGTGCTCTATACACTGCACAAAGGAGAGTTCTGGATGCACAGTGGATGCCAAGAGTATTTCAGCTACACTAATATCACTAATATTTCCTGCTTCAAAAAAAGACACTGTTTAAATAGCCATGCTAACATGTATATGTATTAGTGAGACTCTTAATTCACATAGAAATTTATTTATTTATTAAAATATTGACAATTTAGTTAGGAAAGTATGTCAAATTCAATTCTCTACCTCATCTTTAACTTTTTTCCACCTGCAAGTCAAATTATGGGAACAATGGAAGGAAGGAAGGTATTTTTATTCAGTTAATGAAACAGACCCAGTCTGGAAATAATGAACAACTATTTCTTTGTATTGAAGCTAATTGTGTTGTGATACAGTCTTCCTAAGGCAGTAATACAGTTGAATCATCACTGGTGGTATTCCCTACTTTTGAATTTTGAAGAGGGCAAAATCCTGTATTATTACTGATTTAGAGCGAATTACTAACTGAATCTTTCACTTATCATAATGATATTAATCAAATTTAGAACCCTAAATGGACACAAAAGCTATACCTATATTTGCTAGACATTCTTAAAACATGTCTTTTGTGTGTTATTGCTGATCAGTAGCTTTCACAACAGTAATAAGAATGAATAGATAATGCTGTAATCTTTTTTGATAAGCATATTCTTTCATGATGGCCTCTGCTCTTTATCAAACAGTTGTACCTCCCCTTTTCTTGTGCTCTTTGTACTTTGCTTTGTCCCATTTTAGCTGACGATATTTGTTGCCACAGGGTAGAATTGCTGGTAGACTCAATGCATCTTCCACAAAATAAAACATCTCTGGAACTGTGCTTTCTTTTTTTAAAAAAAAAAAAAAGAAAGTGTGAGTAATACCAGTCTGAGTCTTTTCTAAAGTAAAGCCCTGGAGACTTGTGGTATGCTTGTAGCCAGTCACGTGGGGGTTGTCATGGCATTGCTGCTCAGAAAAAGAATGAATAGCTGGTGGTAGCATTTCAAACAATGCATTTAACGAATAGCAAACAAGAGTTGAATGTTACAGCAAAGCATTCCAAAGAGTGTTTTATTCATATAAAAAATAGACTATCAGTTATACTTCACTAGCAAGTCTACTTCACACTGGTGTAGGCCATTAATAACATCAGATACAAGGAAGAAATTTGTCACTGTTAGGGAGGTGAGACACTGGAACGGATTGCCCAGAGAAGTGGAGGATGCCCCACCCTTGGAAGTGTTCAAGGATAGGATGGATGGGGCTTCGAGCAGCCTGGTCTAGTGGAAGGTATCCCTGCCCATGGCAGGGGTGTTGAAACTGCATGGTCTTTAGGGTCCCTCCCAACCCAAACCATCTTATGAATAATTCATACAAATATGTAAAGGACTGTATAATGTGCTATATTTTCTGAGTCTTGAATTTCATGGCATATCTCAGTAATGCTCTGAACAAACCCCTAGTGTCATGTTTTGCACTGTAATAATTTTTTTTAAATTTTTTTTTCATTGATAAGTATGCACATCACAAAAGCCAGAGCAAATCAAAAGTTGGACTCAATTTCAGAGGTCTTTTCCAATCAAACTGATCCTGTCATTCTGTGAAATGTGTTCATACTGAAATAGTTCTGCCCTTTAGTAGCCTTTTCCCCTTTCTTTATCCACGTGCCATCCAACCGCTAAGGAAAGCTCAAACAGACTTCCATAAGCTAGTTATTTACCAAGTTGACTACTGGTTCTCCTGCAGAACCACCTTGGGTGTCATTCTTTGTAGGCAATGTTTGGCAGGAAAGTGAACAGGCAAAAGTGTTTTCTCAGGCTCATCCCAAAATAGAAGATGTTCTTCTGCTCATTCAAGATCAGCTTGACCTCCTCCAAAGCTGACTTTATACTGACATAGGTGATTTGATGTTTTTGTTATGGAGTACCCTGAAGCTGGGTCTGGCAAACTGCTAAATGACTTCACTTTTGCTTTACGGATTTTCTTAATAAGTCCGTAATTCCTAAGGAGAAGACTTGAATTACAACTTGTAGCTATCATGGGTCTTTTAAAACAGGTAGAATAATGCACATTATATAAAAGCACTGAGAAGTAAGGAGGGGAAACTTTGGCAGACATTACCAAAATTCACTAACCAAACTGGCTCTGTATGAGGATGGACCAGCCTTTTTACCACAAGGCTGTTTGTGCAGGTTGATCTTACACAGTGTTTCACGTGAGTGCAGCAATAACTCTCACAACCACCACACAACCATCCAACACAGAATCAGGGCCAGTGCTCTTTTGAAATGTATCTTGATAAACTTTCACCTTTCAATAACAAAGTAAGGTTGGTTATAAGGATTTATGATTTTTATTACAGTTGCTGTGAAATGGTGTTTAAACAACAGAATCAGACATATAATTAAAACCTTGATGCATACTAATTTTGAGCTGTAGGGCAAATACTTTTATTTTCAGACAAATGATGGAAGGAATTGGAGTAGGTTTTTCCAGCTGTTTGTGTTCTTGATAATTTCCTGTTAATATAACAGGAAGATGTCAGTAAAGAGTGCAGAACCTAACTGTGTACATAATACAATCATATTTTGTACTTGAACAAATAGAAATGCTTCTGAATTAACATGTGATAGAAGGGAAGTGGCTTTAAACTTCCTCTGTGGTTGCCTATTCTCTTTCTACTCTCAGAAAACTGTGTACCATATACGCATTCATTCTAAACAGGCTTCTGGCAGAGATTTCTCTTGTTGCTGGGTTTTGTTTTATTTTGAGATAGGTAAAGCAAATCTCACCAGTTTCAAAATTGGCTCTATGTTGAGTTACCTAAAGTCCATCAAGTCCTTTCTATCAGAAGATAGTGCTGGAAGATAGAAATAACAGGTTCTAGTTCTAATTTCATAGTCCAAACTTGCAGCTAAAGCAGGGGATTCTTTAGAGTGGTGTTTCACTGCTTAGTCAAAGCAGTCTTAAAAAACTGGCAGGCTGGACCTACCATAGGAATCTTCATGTTCTGTGCAGAAAGACTTACATGTAACCTCTTAACAGCAAAAGGTACTTGCTGAAGAACAGATGAGATAGAAATAGTTAATGAATGTAATAATATTTTCACCAAAAATGCATTTTCCATTATGTATCAAGACTCAAATACATTCAGCTTCCACACACGGAAGAGGAAATTGGCTTTTCTCGAGTGTAAGAGCGAGGTGGTCAATACCAGACTACTTTGTTAATGTGGTGATCTTGGAGTGTGCTGAGCTTCTCATTGGAGATCTCAGTAGCTCTCATAAGTTTCTGTGTTGGGTCTTTAATATGTCTGTTGTTTTGGTCCGATTTTTAAGCAAACTGGCTCAAAAAATATAAGGGCTGTAAGTGCTGCAGGTGGTGTTGCTGCTAGGAATTTGCTCCTTGAGTAACTTCCCCCTCGAACTATGTTGCAAGGTTAATGAGTTGCTGCCCTTTCCTCTCCCACTGTCTTTGCCAGCAGAAGAGCTTGGGCTGGCTCACGAGCTGCCGGCTACGGCAACTGCTCATGCTTCCTGCCCAATTAAAGAGTAAGTTAAAAAAGATGTTTCTTCTGCTATTGCGCACCACACAGAGATTGTATTTTTCGAGATACTGTTGCTCACCATGGCCAGAAGTGCCTGTTTCACTTTTTGCATTTGCCGTGAACTTTGTATATTTAGTAAGAAAATGCAAGAGGGTGTACTTAGATTTTCTAAGGATTTAAAGCTTTTCTGTATGTACAAAAAAGAAAGTAAGTCCTGTTTTGTTTTTTGTGTGGGGTTTTTTTGTTTGGGGTTTTTATTTTTTTGTGTTGATAGCTTTCCTGGCTATTTTAAAATTGTGGCAATTTCTCACTTTATTCTATGAGGTCTTCTACCCTGACTGACTGAGTACTTGCCCAGACTGTACCACAGAATTGAGGTCATTTGTAGGTATGTTTGAGGATCAAAACCTCCCTTCATTCGTTGCCTGTCCCTGAGTGTGCATTTGAAGACGCTGAGAGAAGCAATTTTTTTTTTGTTTTCTGTTTGTCAGTTTGGTATGTTACATGATAGGATCCAAGGCTATGACTTTGATCCTGCAAGCACATCCCCTTATCATATAACTCACAAGCAAACTACCCGAAAGAGTCCATCTGCATTCAGGGGGATAAAAAAAGTAACTGGAAACCCTGCTGGGATGGGTGGGATCGGCTCTCTCTGTGCTTGCAGCATACCTAGCCGCTTCCATCTAAGGACTGCCTTAGTGTGCCTTTGTGCATACGTGTGCAGCAGAGCAGACCCTTCCCAACATGGCACAAATGCGTGTTGTGCTGAGTGGTGCAAAGGGAGGGGGTGTGAGGGCTATGGCTCCCACTGCAGTACAAAAACAGATGTACCAGATGCTTCCTTAAGACTTGACCCTTTCTGGAAGCTTTGAGCAAGAATTAATTTTTGGCTGGGGAAAAGAAAAAGGTTGTTTCCCACTTATTGTCTGAGAAATTGAGAGAAGGGAAAGGGGGTGGAAAGAGAGGAAGAGAAAAACATTTCCATAATCAAAGAGGGTTCTATTTATCTATGCATATATTTATACCTACATACATAATTTTAAATCTTTTGGACCATGTTTGGTAAAAACCATGATTTCCTTGATCTAGAGCAAAAATGTTAAGTAGACTGTGCTTACAGCTAATTTCCCCCAGTGGTTTTAGTGTGGGAGGAGGGCACAGAGAGAGGAGAGGACAGGACTGCTGAGCAGTTGATGAGCTCCTGCACTGAGGTCTGTTTACTTGTGTAGCAGTCCTTAGCTTTCTCTTTGCAAGGATCTCTTTGCAAGGACTGTATGGTGTATGTACGTAGATTTAAGGCCAGAGCCCTGTCCCTCACTGTTGCCTGAGGAGGGAAGTGCTTTCTGAGTAACAAGAAATCCGTGGAGAAAGTAACTGGGTATTGCAGGCTCTTGGTGCTGAACAGCTGGTCTACAGCCAGAGGCCAGCACGTCTTGGGACAGAGGGCTGAGTGAATTGTCCCAACAGGCCCATAAGCTCCAAGGCGAGTGTCTGTGTTCAGCCATGTGCCCCACTGGGTACAAACATCACTGCAGCAACTCCTGCAAAGGGATCAGGCTTCCTCCTGAGGGCAGGCTGGGGAGGGGTGTTGCTTATTCTGTTGCTGTCAGGTTTTTTACTTCTAGGTCTTTTCTGTGCATCAGACCCTTGCCAGGCTTTAGAGGAGCAAATCACAGCCAACTTATCTGCACAAGGCATAGCTAAATAGTGTCTGGAATGAGGGTCCCTTGCCCTCAAATGTAGGCAAGACATTGCTGTAAGAGAGGTGTCAGTCTCCTAAGAGCAGCACGGGGGAGAAAACTCAGAGGGCCTGAAGCACAGCAACCTCCTAAGAACAGTAAAAACACCTTGAAGCAACAAAGGCTTTTGGCTGAAAGCAAATGATGAAAGAAACATTGTTCTCTGTGGTTTTAGGTGGTTGCATGGTGGTGCACTGGTGTCATGGGAATTGGCTGTGCTCGGTATTCTTGGAGCAAATGCTGTACACTGTAGTGAGGTGTGATGCTCCTGCCCTGCAGTGACAGTTCAGGCAGGCCTGGCCCTTCCCCTCCACAGGAGATTGTGGTTGTAGATGCCCATGTTAATTCTTGCTAATGTATGGCTCAAAGTTTTAGATTTTTTATGCTGCTTACAGGCCTGATATTGCCTACTGCTATAAACAGCTGATTGCTTTATAATGGTTAAAACAAGTTAGTGGAGAAAGTGAGGAATTAATTAGAATTATATTTAGTTCCTGGGATGTATATTCCCTTTTTCTTTTTTTACTCAATCCCACAAACCTGGATAACCTTCCAAAACCTCTTCATTTTTTATTCTTCTTTGTTTTTTATTCTCCATCATATTTTTTTATTCTTCCTCTTTGACTTCAGAAATAATTGAAAGGTACGCAGAGATAGGCACTGTTTCCCTGAATGCAAGCACTGTCTAAACACTAAACCTGGGCAGTTCTTCTAAACCAGTTGGCCACACAAAAACCAGCTGCTTAGGGTCCTGGATTTGATTTTTGGAAAAAGAAAGGAAAAAAAAAAGTCTGCATCTCTAATCTCGTGGCACCTGTCTCGTTCTCCCCGCTGGCTTGGGGAGATCTGCCAATTGCAAAATTACACCAATACAATCAGTCCCATCATCAGCCAGTCACACGCAGTAAACCAGCACCCTGACAAGGACTGCTGGTCTTACCTGCATGTCCTGATACTATTCAGCCTGTTCCACACAAGGGAAAGAGGAAGGCCAGTCTTGCAGTGCTGCCTTTGAATTTATCTTCTGGCTTATTTGAATTACTTACTTTGGTTTGCTGGCACAGAGGAAGCAAGTTAGAAGGTTCTGGCTCTCTGAGGAATACCTCATCCAAACCCTCTCTTTTTTCTTTTTTTTTTTTTTTTTTTTTTTTTTTTTTTGGGGCAGATTTTTTGGAATGGGTAGGTTTTGTTATCTTTGAGGACCTTTTATGGGCCACCATAAAGTCAGAATGGTCAATCTTTTCAAATGAGGCTCAAAGACAATGCTAGACTATATTGAATAGAGGAAAAAATCCTTTGTGAGGATGTCCAGGGGGACTTGCAATTGTGTCATTTCCAGCAGAGTGGCAAGACAGATGCTAGCCTGGGATGGGATTAGCTGGGTGCATTGCTTTCAGACTATGTATCTTGCCTTCTGGTCAGACACAGGCAAATAATACTATTCTCATAGCAAAATTATTTGTTTGTTTAAACAAAGTAACATTATAGCTTCTCTGTGAATGGACACAAATACCACCCTGGCAAATTAAACTTTCCTAGTGCAAGAGGAATAAACTCCTGATTACAAGGAGCATGTTTTACTCTTTGACATTTCTGCTTGTTCCATGAGTGACCAGGCCTTCCATCTGCAGAAGTTAGTTGCAATATCACAGCTATTTCCTGCAGGTGGCAGAGGATAATCATGCTAGTAGCCAAATCTGGGTACAAATGATTTGTTTTCCAGATTGTTTATTCAGATATTGATTTAAATCTACACATTGTATAGTGTCTATAAGTGTGTTTCCAAAAGCAGTAAAATAAGATTGCATAATTGGAGCCCAGTAGTAGTTACCCATGATAATATGTAATTAAATGCTTGGGAATCAAGTGTGGTATGATTATAATTTTTAAATTCGGCTTTGATTTTTTTTTTAAATCTCCCAGATGAGAGAAATTGGGTCTATTCCAAAAACCTCCAAATAACCATCTGGGTAATTGTGTTTCATGATATAAGATTATCTTTGCTCAATAACCGTACTGGGGGAAGAGATCCTCCATGTAGTCATGCTTGGATAATTAACCAATGCTCTAAAGAAATCCATGCTAAAATACAGTGCCAAATTGTGCCACATTGCCTTTCTTAGGTAGCTTCTCGTCATCAGATTTGCTCTGCCTGAGTGGTACTGCTGGCTGAGGGAGGTTTTTTTCAGTTTGGCAGTCCCTAATGAGGACCAGATTTTGCTCCTTTTGCCCTCCTTAGAAGTCACTCGCTCACATGAGTAATCCGGGTGGGTTCAATGGGAGCTATTCACCACACAGAGAGAGGGTGGCATTTGCAAGTTGACCTTCCAGCATTGGCTTCAATGGGATATTTGAGCAAGTGGAAGACCACAGGATCTGACCCACAGTAAACGCGTGACTGCATGGAAAAGTCTATTCAGGGTTTACAGCAGCATGTGGAATAGCTGTGTGCTGTGTGGATGAATTATGCAAAGCTTCACAAAGTTAATAGTTAATCAACTTTATTGCATCTGTCCTATAGATCTTGCTTATAGCACAAAACTGGGACTTACTTTGGAGGCAGAGATACGCTTGTTTTATGTGTGTTTTGGGGTAGATGTTGGTAGTGGGTGTAATCCCAATTACTTCCCTCCGAGCAACTATACAATCCCCTGGGGGGGGGACGAGAGGGAGAAGATGGGGTAAAAGCACTCCTTGCAGTCCCCTCAGAAGAGATACTACTGATGCTACTAAATTGAAGGGGTTTGCCTTGGAGTTGGAGAGTAAGGATGGAGTTCTATCTTGTCACACTAATTCTCATAAAGAACAGAGAACACTGCAGATGAGCTAATGACATAAAAGCAAAGAAGACACAAAAATTATGATTATGGCTGTCAGTATGCAATAATTCATGAAATATGGTTGTTTATATGCCACATTTATTGTAAACAGCAATAGCCGGTATTTCTAAAAAAGTAGAAAGTCTCATTGCTGCTCAGTTTTTCTTTGCCAAGACTATTTGCTATTTTCACTTACCAGTTTCTCAAAAGGCTAATGTAGGAGAGCTGACAATAGATGCATACTTATTAAACTGCAGTAAAATTCACCGTATTTAATTTTTGTACATAATCACAGGGGTTTTCAGTGTTTTGGTTTGGTTTTGCTTTTCTGTAAGATCTTAATGCAGTTTTATTACATTATAATCTTTTATGGAAGGATAAAGGGATTTGTTCCTTAATAGGAAAGCTAAGTTTATAGGCTCAAGTAAAGCAGATATGACCCAGAACACAATGCTTCTGTGAGTTTAACCAGAAGGTACTTCATGTTGGTAAACTTCATCAGAACCCTGAATGTTCTGTGCTTGCTGCTAAAATGACTCGCATTTTAACATGGTTACATATTTTAGGAGGACGCTACACTGACAGATATTTAGAAGTGATGAACAAGAATTAAAAGAGAAAAGTATTCTTTTTAAAAACAAAAACCCCAAAACATATAACATGAAAATTAGTTGTATTGTCTTGGCTATTGTCACAACCAGTTCTCACTGGCCCCTTTTTCCTGTAATTAAAGGCATTTTTCTTTTCCCCCTTCTGGCCTCTTCCTGGCCCAGTGTTCCAGCAACAAGCAGAGAAAAATGTAGGATTTTTTTGAAAAGGCAAGTAGTAAGAAAAACAGGTAGATGTGGTTTTCTTCCTCTACTCAGGGGTCACAGTGGACATCTTTGCTTTCTTTGAATATAATAACTGCAGAGCAATCCTTGGTTTTCCTGCTTCTGATGCATAGCTCTATTTTTATCCAGTGAGTGAGTGTACCATACATGCATATATACTGGTACATACAAAGAGTTCAGTAACAGCTATCTCAGTAATGTCTACTCTTTCCCACACTTCTCCTTGAATTAAACTTTAACACTTCTGTATTATTGTGAAATCTGCTTTCTTATCACTGTTGCTGACATTTTGCTAATTGAAGGGTTGTCATTATTCTCTTTCTTTCCTTATTTCATTTGAAGGTAATGGCCAGAGTGTTTTTCTGCCAGACTAATCATACAAGTTAATTCATTACTGTTTCTTCATTCCTCTCTAGCTGCATCAGATGCAAACTCTTGGCCTTTGGAGATACAAGTAATCACAGACTCAAGCTTAATTTCCTGCTTGCATAGTATATTTCTGCCATATCTCACTATGCATGGAGACTGAAGGAAGGCCTGCAGCATTTTTCTGACCAGTCGATCGGTTCTAGGACTTCAGGAGCAAAAATACCTGAATATTTTTACTATCTTACTGTGAAAGGTACCACTGCAAGGGCTGAATTTATCACTCAGTCAGGGAATAGGATGCAGAGGCACTGACAAACACACCTTTGCTTCTCTACTCACTTTGCCAGGAATAAATGTTTATTGGGTCACCCTAGCTGACATAGAGTAGTCATACCTTTCAGCATCTCTATATGGATGGTAGGTGCCCTTAGGCTTGGTACAGATATTCTTAGTTAAAGCTGTCTATGTCTTCCTAAAATTCAATTACAATATCTTTCTCAGTCATCAGATCATTGTCTTGTTTTTTATTACAGTGATATTTCCTTAGATTTGTCTTAAATTTGTCTTTGTTCCTTTACATTACTATAGGTAGCAGCTTTGTGCTACCCTGGGGGTAGAAGGTTCATATTTTGTTAGTTTCTTGCATAATGCAAAAGGAGATTAGAAAGCTTCTTACACTCTGTTTCCTCCCAAGAGAAAGCTATCATGTAGATCAGGAGAGGAAATGATTTCCTTGCTTGGCACAAATGAGTCACAGAAAATGACCTTCTTTGTAGTCTAATTTAGATCCAAGAATTCTCTGAAGAGCTGATAATATAAACCCATATGGCCTGGATGAAGCAAGTTGGGAAAGACATTGTCACTAACAGACTCATCCCCATCTTAAAAAGCAGTATTTCACTTTGCCTGGATTTTTTTTTTTGATCAAACTGCTTGCAGCTGCAAACCTCACATTGCCTGCACATGTTATCTGTAATATGCACATATGCATGTGATATGTTGCTGCTGAGGTTTCATTTCAACAATGGAGAAATTGAAAAAGCAACACACATTCTTTGGCTGTTTCTTATACTGTGTTTAGCATCTTTAAAAATACATATTCATGTGAATTTTGAAACAGAGCTTGCATTTACATTGTTGGACTGTATGACATGTAGATTTGGAGACAGATGTTTATTACAGAGGAAGCAACAAGCTTTCAGCCTTATGTCAAGAAAACAAGATCTGACAGAAAATAAATTAGCACACTAATACACAAAAGCTTTGTCAAAGAGCTTCATCAGAGAAGATCTGTTGGGAAACCAGAAAAGTAGCTGGACAGCATTAAGATTTGCAAGTAACCATTTGTATATTTTCATGTGAGGAATCTTAATTTTTTGCATAGTGAAGAGTCTAAGAAGGTGTCAGCTTTTTTCATTTTTATTCCCTTGCTATATTTTTTAATGACTCTTTTTTTTTTTTGTTATTTTGGTGTTTTGTTTTCAATGTTTGTTCCAATTGATGCTCATCGAGTGTGTCGGCATCTTGGGAGTTTCTTTTATGCTAAACTTTGGAAGCTGGTTGCACTTGACTATGTTTTAAAGGAAAAGCTGAGTTTATAGCTGAATTTTGCCACAGCTTTCCTGGACATATCCATACCCTTGGCAAAGCTAGGCCATCCTGAAAAACAGCTCAGGAGTGTGGCTGTGGGCAAGGGTGCATTCCTAAAGAATCCCAGCATGCCCCTGTGCCCTAACCACACCTTTGGTCTGGGATACTTTCTCATGAAATTTCTTACTATCCTTTGTGAAGAATTTCTAAGTGTCATGGCTTATAGGCCTCTTGTTTTTCATAGTATACAAATGGAAGTCATGACAGTGTATTTTTTTTTGTTAACTAACAAATATAGTACATCACACACCCTCCTGAGCACACAGGGAGAAGTTGCAAGCAACACCTGAGGTTAGGGTGTGGAAGACAACCATCACCTTAGATTACAAGGTGAATTTATGCTGGGTCAAATGAAATTACATTTAAAGTGGTGCCCTTTGACTGCAAATTTGGGTGCACATAAAGGGGTGGGGAATTTATGTATAGCCTGGTTTTGTGAATGTATAATGGCTGAGTTATAAGTAGATACTTCCTTTAATTTCCTGGACAAGAAGAAGATATATTGAAGTGCCATGACTGACCAAAAAGAACACAACAGTTAATTGGGAAAGGTAGTCTGTTCAGTATCTGCTGAGAACAACATTTACAGCAGCAAATGCTGGGAAGAGAATTGATATATTGATTTTTTTTCAAATGACTATTTTGGGGTCAACTTTCTGTAGATGAGAAAAGCTTCAGAGAGGGAAATGAGGTCAACTGAAGACTTTATGTACCAAAAGCACACATAGAAATAAAGTATTTTATCTGAGATATCTATACTATTTAGAGCATGGAAGCAGGTTTCACTCTGACGCTTTTGAGGAAGATCTATAGGGATCCTGAGCAAAGGATACATTTACCTTTGCTTATAGCTGAACATTATCCACTTGCTTATAACTGTAATTTTTTGTTTCTTCTTGTATACAACATTGCATGTAGCAGTTGCTTGCCATTTTTCTTCAGTGAGATGGCTCAGTGGGCTTGGTATTTTGTATGAATACGTTCAAGGTGTGTGAATGCCTGGTGAAGGAGCAAAAGCAACAGACTTTGTATATCCCTTTTTATCCGTGAGCATGTACAGAGTTAAAACAGACCTGTGCAACATGTATACTCCACAATTGTTTGTTACTTCCAGCATCTGAGAGGCAACAGGTTGGCCTCTTAAATGCTCTTAATGTCCTTCTTAAAAGGAGACCTCTCTGATCAGCATTCTTTTAGCTTATGTTCAGTCTGCTGCTTGTGTTGCTTCTTGTCCAGCTGGAAGGTGAGACAAAAATAAGGGAGTCGGAAGTACTGTGACAGATGAAATTTGGGTTATGATGAAGAAAATGTTAAAGATTATTAGGCCAGGGAGCACTGAAGGTATCATGAGGGATGCAAAGGACCAGCGGGCAAAGGACTCGAAGTATTGCAGTGAACTGGGAGCACTATGGAAGAAGACATATGGTGGAGTGGGGATAATGAGGTTGTGGAGAACATTAGGCATATCACAGTGAGGAAGAGGGAATTATGCCATGGATAAATGGAAGCCTGTATTTTATAAAATCTGAGCCCTGTGCTATAAAAGTATTTTTATCAAATTGCATATCACTTTGCTATGCAGACAAGGTGGACATAGTAAGTCAGGCAGCTCCTTCAGATAACTCACTGCTTCCTTTTTTTTTGGCTGTGAGCTTGCCAGTTTCCTTCAGAGCTAGGCTCATATTCGTGTGGGGAAACCCAGATGCCTCAGGCTTTCCTACGAGCTGACATCCACTGCCAGTGCAGCTCCTTCACAAGTTTTCATTTGCTCTTCTATATTTTGATATCTTACTTTTGTTGTTGTCTGAGTGTTTGAGAAAGGGCTTTTTGTTGTGCTTCTTGGAAATGCTGGACTGTCATGTGTCCTGGCTGTTCTGCATAGGGATGCTCCAAGCTTCCTCCAGGGAGCTGTGACTGCACCAAAGGTAATTTGAATTTTTACTTTTTGAAATAGTGTAGTTTGTAGACCTCCACTGAACTTTTTGCTCTGCTATTGCCAGACCACTGACTTTACAAGAGCCAAAGTTTGGCACTGAACACTGATACAGGTCCTATTTTTTGCTGCTTAATGCTTGATCATGCAAGTGTGAAATCTGAATTCGCTGCTCTTCCCGTGCAGTCAGGTAGAGCCAGCTTTGCTGCTGATCAAATGGAGCCAGCAGACAGACTGACCTGCTCCCAGCGCCCAAACGCATTTGTTTATTTAACATGGGACTTCTTTTCCCCACTAATGAATGGCTTTCAACCCAGGGCATCGATAGTGCCCTCTCTTCATGGCTCTGTGAAAAAGAGAACTGGCACATCCCTCCCTCCCTCCCTCTCTCCCTCCCTCTCTCCCTCCCTCTCTCTCGCCGTACCGCCAAAGGCTGCTCCCGGCGGTTGGCCCAGGCCGGCATTGGAGAGGGGCCACGGAGTTAGTCAGCCCCCCGCGCTGCTCGGGAGTCCCAACGGCCTGGGAGCCCCGGAGTTCCCTGATCCCTGGATGCCTGTATCCCCGGAGCTCCGCAGCGCTCCGATCCCTGTATCCCCGGAGCCCTCGGATCCCGGGATCCCCGGAGCGCTCCGATCCGCGGCCACAGCGCCGCCCCCTCCGGCCGCGCTCCCGCTGTGGCC
>VXBA01001382.1:97772-166027 GCA_013399895.1 Serilophus lunatus
GGTGCCGCGGCCCGGGGGGGGCTCCGCGGGGCGGGCGGTGCCGGCGGGAGGGCGGGCGGCGCAGTGTTTTCGGTGGATTTCGCGTTTGTTTGGTTTTTTTCTCCTTTTTTTCCCTCATTTTAATTTTTTTCCCCTTTTCGTTGCTAAGGTACGCGCCAAAAGTTTGAAGGCGGTCACCGAGTCTCAGCAGTATGTGTCAGCAGCAAAGCCGGGGCCAAACCGGCCCAAAAGCGGCTGTGGGCAGGAGCTGGTGCCTCAGCCCCTTCCCTCGGCGAGGGGCACGGGCAGAGGCTGCTGCCGCTCCCTCGCGGCTTCCTGCGACTCGCGCTGGGAGATTTCGCTCCTCTTTCTTGCTGTTGATCGAGTTCCAAACCACATTATTAGAAAGTAAGCGACAGATGTCAGCGAGCGGATTAAACTCTCCCTGGTCGAGTTCTGAGTGTGCCGACTGGGAGGGAAATCCCTCCTTTCCGTAAAACAATCAGTCCCGTAGGCAGAGGGAGCGGGTCCCCTGCCCGGGGTGGGGCGCGGGGCCCCGAGCTCCGGGGGAAGCGGTGAAGTTCAGCGCCGGGCTCACAGCGGTGGGTACCGAGGGCTTGTGGCTTCCTAAAAAGACCCTGAAAGATCTCCCTTTGCATATCCGTGCGTTCGAAAGCAAATTTGCAGTCACCAGTTGTCGTGTTAGATAAAGCCGAAACCTGAGATTATATAGGAAATCCCATTATTGGATAGTGGCATTAGCATTTCAAAGAGACTATTGCTAGGATCGTCTCCTCGGAATTGACAGCAGGTAGTTTAGTGATAGCAGATTTTAAGAGATAATTTTTAGTTTGTATGATAAAATTTTATGTATTCCTTCTGTGTCCTGTTATACATCCGGAGAACAGATTCGGTAAGATTGCAAAGTATGGTTGGAGACTTTTTCTCTGGCTCTTTTCAAAGAGAAGGGTGAGAAAAAAAAGTCTTTTCCCAAGGAAGAAATACAGATACGTGCAAATGATGCTACTGCAAGTTGTTCTTATCTGGTGTTTTTAGTAAAAGCAGTAAGAACACATGGTGCTTATATGATGACTCTTGAGTAGGGTGTTTGGTTAGGGTTTGATTTTTTTTTTTTGAGAAGATAACAGTGATGATGTTTTGCCTAAATGACTGAAGTTACGAGGGTGCGGGAATTTCTTTGATTTGTAAGAGAGATCAAAGATAATAACAGCAGCAAAAATCTTGAGATTAATCTCATTAAATTGCAGACTCAAGTTAATCCTGCTGCTGCCTTCAGTTGCCGGAACCCCCTTTCAGAGCTACGCGTTTGATTCCTGTAGTGCTGCAGCAAGGATCCTCGCGGCTTTTTGGGGTGGACAGCGAGTAGGGCACTTCCCTTCTGCCTTGTGAGCAGGGGGTCTTTCCTGGATGAGGCGCAGGATAATCCCCAGCCTGGCGCTCGGTGGATGGGCGCTGCGGCCGGAGCTCCGCGGCGGTGCGGCAGGGGGCGATGATGGGCGAGTGTGCGGGGAAAGGGACACGCACGGGCTCCGAGGCTGGAGCGCGAGTTTCTGGGATTCAGGTTGGAAGGTTTAACACGTTTCTGTAGCTGACTGTCACTTGTGGAATTTGTCAGAAAAATAGGAAGTGACAAGATTGCTCTGATGGGTTGAGGGAATATTTATGAGCTAACAGGCCTCGTAAAGCAACATTAATCTTTGAGAAATTGTGTATGGAGGCTTGCAGGCAAAAAATCCAGGGAGTGGATCTGAAGGGAGATCACAGAATACTTAGGGATAGAAAGGACCTCTCGAGATCATCCAGTCCAACCCCCTTGCCAAGGCAGGGTCACCTAGAGCAGGTTATGTGGGAAGGCATCCAGGTGGGTTTTGAAGGTCTCCAGAGATGGGCTCCACAATCTCCCATGGCAGCCTGTTCCAGTGCTCTGCTGTCCTCAAAGGAGGTCTTTCTCATGTTGAGGTGGAATTTCTTGTGTTTAAGTTAGTGGCCATTGCTCCTCATCCTGCTGCTGGGCTCCACTGAAAAGATGGTGAGCATTGGATGGACACTACTACTGTCAGCTACTCCTCAGAGTCTTTCAGCATTTTCCTTTCACTGACATCTTGTAGATTTCTCTCTTTCCTAGTGACAGGAGTCTTTCAATCTTTTAATGGGTTAAGAGAGAGGTTATTTGAGTACAAAGGGAGAAGTCATTTCCCGTCTTGATTTGCTTTATCATGCTGTAGAATTGGTCAGTTCTGTCCCTTTCTGAGCTTATTTCATGGCCAGTCTCTGACTTTAAAGTATTCTGTGCTTGATCTGATAAGATGTTTCCTTCTCTGTAGTGCCTTTGCTGGCAAATCACGAGTGAAGACACTGATATACAAGTGTGTCTTGGTATAAATCAGATGAAATGTAGGCTTGATGCATTGAGGAGTCAGTGCAGGCGCAGGGTGGGACACCCATGTTGGTGTGCCTGCCTTGATGGGATAGGCTGATGCAGTTGGGAGGCTTTTGGCCATGCAAAGCACCTGTAGCCTAGAGATGTTTGAAGCCCTGATGTAATAATGTATTGCTATGGCTGGCTTGTCCTGTATTTCTAAGAAGCTGCAGGTAAATACAGGCATTTTCTACTGCTGATGTGAACTGTTCTTTTGAGACTGATGGGTTGCATGGAATCAGCTGTAATTAGCTAGATGGGTAATTATATCCTGGGTCTCCTAAATGCTTCCCTATCCTGAGGGGTGTTGTTTGTAATCGTGCTTGAATTTGGCTTGACCCATCTGGTTTATCTTTTGAAAATGTGAATCACTGAGCTTTTTAGGAACCCATGTTTGCCTCATTCAGTTACACTGGCAGTGGTGTGCCACTTTCAAAAGATGTCTCATTGCGATACCGAAGTCGTGGAGCAACAATATCTGCTCTGTCAGTATGGGCAGCATTGTTAAGAGGTATTGTTGCTGTGTTGCCTCTTGTCTAGATTCTTTTGTGTTTGGTTGAATTGCAAGAACTCAATGCCTGGCTACTTCTGCTCTTGGCTCTTGCAAGGAAGTAATGTACAGTAGAAAGAAAAAAGTAGTACTTGTGCTAATGAATGTGCTGTTCAAATGTCTATTTGAAATGGATTTATTTTGGCTTCCCATAACTGAAATGCTTGTGCTTTTGTCTTTTTTTTCTTAATTGAAAATTATTTTTACCGGAATCCCTTCTACATAAACAAAACAATGTGTCATGTAAGACTAAACAAACACTTCCTATAAGATTGCCACTTTGAGGAAGTGTGCAGTGCTGATATTTCCATGAGTCAGTGTTTCAGAACCTGAAAGGAAACAACATAAGACTCTATGGCTGATTATTGGCTGGAAAAACTACAAAGAGTCCTTCTGCTTGACAACATGACTTTTGTTGTGCTGTTAATATTTAATAAATATGCTGTACTTAACTGCTACTTTCTTCTCCTTAAATGGCATCAACTTCCAATTGAAAAAATAAGTACTCATGTTCAACATTTCTGCTGTTGAAAGCTGTGTGCTGGCTGTCAGAGAACCTTCTGGCAGATTTTACTTTGTGAAATTGCTTATAGTTGAAAAATCTAAAGAAACAGCTTATTTGTGAATTTAAACTTTAAAATATCAAGCTTTTCATGTCCATGAACTCTAGTACTCATACTTAGGAGTATTAGGCTCTGCTTTAAAATAGTAATTTTCCTGGTAGTAGTAGGGCTTGTTACAGAGGTTAAACAGTCCAATATTTTTGGAATAATTATTGGGACAGAAGGATATTGCACAGGTTACCAGGGGCCATAATATAATGAGGAGGACCATTTGCTCATAGTTCTGTTGACCTCACAGATAATAATGGTCCACATGTACACTGTGAGGGTTTGTTGCAATTTAACACATAAACTTCTAAAGCGCTTTAGAAAGGGCTGGGGAGGGACCTTTTGAGGTTACAAGGTATTGAGGTCTTAGTCTAAAATGTGGGAAATCCAGCATCATCATCTATCCTTAGCACTATGTGTGATCAGAACCACAAAGCAGTGACATTTTTGTTATAAAAGTTGGCTACTACCTGATGTAGATGAGTGCTCACCACTCGGCTTACCCTGTTCAAAGGGCAAACCCATCGTTTTCTAGGAGCTGCAAAACCTTATGTCCACTTGATAAGATGAGGATGGTTGGTCACTAGGTGTGCTGCCTCTCTGCCTCTTATTTTTGCTATGCCTTCTTTATTCATTCCTACAGAACTATGTATTTTAAGACACTGTGAAAGCAATTGAACTTTTCATAGTGAAACTGAGAGTTTTGGGTGAAGTCAGGCAGAGTATTTGCTTAAGTGCTAGTTTGTTAGTATTTAAGCAGGTTGATTGCCAAGAGCAGGTATTTACAGCTTTCCACCATTAAACTTGATACAGAATAAACATCTGAGAGATGTCTCTGCATTTCTAAGGGTTAAAAGAAACTGCTTTTTCTCTTAAAAGCTTAATGTCTCCCTTACGTCTAATAATGCTGAGGTTGTTCAGGGAAATCCATTTTACCCTGGGAAGACGTCCCTTTTAATGCCCTCTGTTGGGATTTAGTGCTTTGTCTTAAGTGGTTACTTGTAGAAGTAATTGTGACTAAATAAGTTCACTGCATAATACTGTAAAAGGATTTATCCCCATTTAAATGTGGCAAAAGGTTGTTGACGAGATATATTTAGAATGAGACTTTGTCTCAGGTATAAAACCGAGAAAATTGTTAGTTAGGAAATGTAAAATGTTTCTTATAAAGATAAGAGTGTTTTTTCTGATGACTAAGTTTGTGGCCAATAAGTAAAGAAAGGAAGAAAAGTTACTTGTATCTCACCCTGAATATATTCAAGACTCCTCAAGATCATTTCTTCATATTAAGAACTTAACAAGTACAGCTTAAACAGATGTTGCATAGGTAAAATGAAGTGGCAACTTAGGTTCTTATTGATCGACTGCAGTGCTGTTTAGGGCTTGAATCTCACAGGCTTTGGAGGGTGCAGACTAGATTATGCAGATTTTTCATGGCTGGTTCAGTATTTCAAACTCTGCTGGATGTAGTGGTGGTTGTGGCCTGACCCACTAATGTTCAGTGTGCTGAATGGAAAAGATGTGGCACCATTGCTATTTCTAGAGAAGGAGTGCTTTGGCTGTTTCTGGACTGTCGGTAAAATCTGTGGCTGAAGCTAAAAGGGAGACTAAAGTACCGTCTCTGCAAGAGAGAGAAGGAAACAGAGGCAGCAGTGGAAAATGCTTCAGTGAATGTAGTTTTGAAGAAATAGAAGATGCTTGTGTTCAGGACTGCCAGCGTGACATCAAATTATCCATAGCCTTACTTTCTTGGAATTAGAGAAGGATCCATATGAATGGAAGCCAATGTGTTTTGACTTTTAGAGCGTGGAGAGGTAAATTCATGGGCGTGAAATTGTTAAACATATCTGCTCAGAGCCTCTGATGTCAGTAGGCAGCTGACATCCTGGGGTTTTTTGTCCTCATTTGGAATTACTATGTTTGAAAAAAGTGTTATTTAATCTCTCAGGAGAACTAAGTATTTTCTTGTCTCTTCATGGAAGTGATTATCTGCTGGTCAGAGTACCAAATGCTCTTACATGAGGACATTATGTAAGTGCTGGATATCTTAGCTTTGTAGTTTTCCACTAAATGCTTTTGAAAACTTTGTGTTGCATTGAATTGCTCTTCACACTGGTTGGTGGTTTTTATGTGATTTTTTTTTTAAAATTTATTATGATTGGTTGAAACCAAATTTCTGTTTCTGAAGTTACTGGGTTAGATGCCAGTATTAGCTGATCTTCCTTTGTTCTTATGTTTCTGTACAGGCTAATGCCGTTCTTCTCCATGTTTCACGCATTGCTTTGTGATTCTGTTCTCATAGCTGCAGTCAAAAGCATGACATCATGGTATGCTAACCCAAATTTGTAGGTTGTTGCTGCTGAAAAGGCAGGTCTTGTCTTTTCCCTTTCTCCTCATCTTGCTCCTAGTGATGAAATGCTCTTTGCACACCTGCTGCTGACTGATATTTCTCTGCTTCCAAAAAAAAAGTCTAGTTCCATTTCCAAAGCAGGCCAAGAGAATGCAACTTATTTCTCCTGTCAGGTTTAATTTTCTTCCACTTTAGTGAGCTGAGTCTTTGTGCTTAAGTGAGTGTCAGAGCTGTCTCTGGACAAGTATCAGGAGCTTGACTGGGAGTGTGCTGTGTGTGTGAGAAATCAGATGGAAGGGACAGCAGGTGCATCCCCTGCCTTCATGTCTGAATATTGGCAGTGTCGTGAGACTGCTTGAATCTTTCTGTGCTCTTCAGTCTGCTCCCCTTCCTTCATATATGTTTTCTTGATGGTGCTGTATTTGTTGGCTGCCAATGCCACTGGTTTGGTCAACTGCTCTGCAGAACAAATGTTAAAACTCCGGCGAAACCAGCAAGAGGATATGTGACAAGCTGATATACCTGTATCTCTGACCTTCCACCTGAGAACTACTTGAATCTCACACTCAGTTCAGGAGCCTTGGCTGCTTAGGAAAGTTTAGGTGTTTTAATTGTTATTAATGATTAAGACTCAGACATGCTGCCCCACTTCTCCATCACACACTTGTCTTCCAAAGCCGAGGCGCCTAATGTTGTCATGTTTCCTCTTAAACAGAATTCTCCTTCCCTTTTCTTTGCATCACAGCAAGACTTTTACTTATGTAGATATGCTGTCAAACACTGTTGTCATACGAAACCATTTATTGCACTGATGCTCCTGTGTAAGGAAATGCAAACACTGAGAGGTGTTGCCTACGGCAATATTAGAAAATACAATTTAAGAAAACAATCCAAAATACCTTTGATAATATACTTCAAGTTAAACTTCTTAAAACAGATCAATGCTACAGACTGCAAAGGGACCTTCAGGTATTCATTCCCTTTATCCTTTCTTAGTCTCTGATTGATCTTCATTACAGGGGTCTAAATTGTGAATAATTCTGTTGAAGCCAATAGTTGCACTGTTGTTAGAGTTAAGTCTGTGAGTACCTCATATAGCAAGTTTTTTCTTGGAAGGGGTGGGAAAAGAATGAGGCAGAATCCACTCTGAGTTGTTAAGGAGTACTTAATACCTCTCATGTTGTGACAATTTGCTCTGCAAACGGATTTGTTTGGGGAATAAATCTTAGATATTCCTTGTGAGAGCAAGAAGCCTGGCATAAGAACAAAGGCCTGTAGTCTTTGCTGCATACTGTAAAAGATGTAAACAGCAGACAATTATACTGCTTATAATGATCCCACCAACAAATGTTCAGGCAAATATGTCAAAGAAAAATTAATATTTGTGTGTGCTAGTTGACTGTTAATGTCACCGGGGAGCAAGTCACCTAAGGCATGTATTAATAGTTAGAACATGCACTAGGATGTCTTAATGCTGTTCTTTTAAATCTTATAGTATCAGAGGTTTCTGTTTTGTGTTTACACCAACGAAAACCTCAAGCTTGGAGTTAATAAGTTGTATTTTATTAAACTGAAAAGCTGGTCATGGACTTGCATGTTCTTACTTACTGATTTTTCAGTGTTTTCTAAACCTTTTGAAGTATCTGTTCTTTTGTGGTGTCTGATTTCTTCAGCAAAGTCGACTGGTGACTGAATTTAGGATTGAAATAAAAGCTTTGTTTTTGAGTAAAACCAAAACAAATCTGACTTCCTTCCTCTCCCATCCTAAACTCTACCAAGGGGAAAGCAACTTCCCTGAAACTTTGCATGTTGTTTTCCTCCTATAGAAGACTTTCTGGGTAAAAGTTTTGCAAAATGAGATGTGAAGCTTCAAAATTGTAAAAAACTGGAATACTTTACCCTGTTTGCCTTTCTCAGATTTTAATGGATCATTGCCAAGTGTAAAACACTAAATAATCATTGGAAAGTTTAAGGTATTTGAGGGTTTTTTCCTCCCCTTTTTCGGTCTGAAAGGGAAAAAAATGTGTGTCTGTATTTTTGGGTTCTGTTGAGGAAAGAACACAAACATTGAAGACTCGTAGCCTGATCTGACTTGCCTAACTTCTGATGTTAAGAGTTCTGCTGTTCAATTTTTATCGCAGACTTCTGAAGTCTAGTCTTATTTTTCTGCTTGACTAGAGATTTGTGCGTTTCCTTGTTACAACCTCTCAGGGAGCTCTGGGACAAAACAAAGGTTCCTTCATTAGCCCAACAACTGAGTCTTACTGTTGCCTGTCTGCTGGGGTGTGTCACCTCATCGCCATTGACTGAGATGGATTAGCATGATGGCATGGGAAGAGGGAAGATGTTTGACTTATTTATGCATGACTGGTGGGTTTGAGCAGGTAGCATTTGATGCAGTGTTAAATTTGAAGGAATATTAATGTACTTTTGTATGCTGGTGGTAGGTGGATGAACATTAGATGAAGTGTCTCAATTCTGTCACATGCAACAACAGAATGAAAAGTCTTGAAGTTGGGAAGAACATCTATTTCTGTGATAATGGGAGGAGGGGAAATTATTAACACAGACCTGTGTTCCATGAGATGTGTGTGCTTAAGCTTCCTTTTTATCTCTTACAGTGACTTTAGGAGGAAATATACTTGTCTTTTTGTCACTGAACTTGTTACTCAGAGATTTAAAAATCCATTTGGAAGAAACTTGCATTGGAAAACCCGAGTTTGTGTTTCAGAAAAAGAAGATGACATGTTGGAGGTTTTGTATTCTGTGGGGCAGAAGGGTACTGGAACTTGTGAAGGGATTTTGCTTTAAGGATTTTTAACCTGTTGTGGTTAATTTTTTAATTCATACCTGTAGGAACAAAGTTTTTGGGTGACTGATAACTTAGTTTTTAGCAATTTACAAATTTAAATTCCATTCAGTTCCAGTTGCACACAAGGCATGTAGTATAGATCAACTTTACTATTTTTTCCATCTTCCTTGCTTTGAAGTTTCTTTCAGCTTTAGTATTCCAAGTATTAGAAAACTGACAATTTGAATTTACAATAATTTACAATTGTGCTTCTGTTATTGTGGCTTTAACAGAGTTCTTATATTTACAAAAAGCAACTCGAAAAAACAGATGCCCTGATGGCTGAGTTTTAAACTCCTTAAAAATAGGAGAAGAAATTTATTTTTATTACTCTTTTCAATTTCCTCTAAAAATATTTCTATTTACAAATTGTTTACAGCTACTGACTTTTGTTCAAGAACTTTAGAAGAAAACAGTTAGTGGTAGCTTTTTACAAGGCTTTAGTTGTATTTCCCAGCTGGTGTTAGAGTACATCTGGAATCTATGAAATTCCTTTCTTTGTTCCTCATTTCCTGTTTCATTCAGTACTACAGTGCAACATTCTAAAAGCTATTTCTCTTAGTATCTTCTAAGATGTGCATTTTGAAGCATTTAGTGAGTTCTTAAAGGTGGTTATATGTGCTTGTGTTTAATAGTGTAATTGAACAGAGAAACTGAACTATATCATGAAACTTCTCAGACGCTGTGCTTTCGTGTTTCAGTGAAAAATAGTTCGTTTTTCTGGCTGTCATTCAGCTTGTAGAATTGTGCAAGGAGAATGGTAGAAATAGAAGAAAAATCTAGTAGATAGTATAAAAGCTGCCCTTCTTAGTCTCCCCCTTTGTCCCTTCTCCCACTCCCCAGGAACAATCACCAGTTTGTAATGGAAAATTAGATCTATTTTGCAGGAGACACAGGGTGTGACATCCTACAGTCGCTGTTAGATTCTGTTTTGAAAAGCTGGTGATGCTACAGAACACATGAACACAACCTTGGAAAATTGAGTTCTGACAGTATGACATAATGAGGGAGTTTGCGTGTCTAAAACAAAAGCAATTCATCCTCTCCAAACCAACAGGGTTTGTTAGATTTACTTTTTGGGATTGCATTGTTGCAGATAAATCATAGTCACTAAAAAAAAGCAGTTGTCTAATGGAATTGCTCCTATTTTTTGCAAGAGGTAGTTTTGTTCTCTCTGAAAAAACCGTTCCTTTATGAATACTTATCTGTCTTAGTGGCTGGCCCAAGTTTTCCAAAACAAATGGAAATTCTTCACAGTACAGAGGCTGGCTCTTCTGTTGTGATTTGCCAGCTGTGAGTGCTATTTCTGAGATTGTAGGTTTCTCTCTATATGCTTTCTGTAGTCATGAAAGATCTTTAGTGATATGATACATGTTCAAAATCTTCTTCATGAAGCACCTGCACTTAAGGCAAGACTTGCATTGGGTGCATTGGTTTTACTCTTTGCTAGATGCACTGTTTTCCCTTCCATTTTTGAATTGTGGAATATCTGTGAAATGGTAGGGTTTTCACTCAGGGAGAACTTAATATTGGGGGAATATTTATTTTATTTTTAGCTGCTTCTTTAAATATACTTTAACAGAGAGAAGCACGGAATGCTTGCACTGCGAGACCTGTCACTCCTCTACAGATCAGATTTTCAGATCTGATAACTACAGTTCCTTATCTTGTTTTGACCTTTTTTTTTTTTTATATCCCTAACAGAAACTGTGTAAGTCATTACGTTAAAAGGCTTGTCCATATGGTTAGTTGCACAGTGTATTTAGTCTGCATATCATAAGGGAACCAAAGGAAGTGCTACGTTTCCCACAAGCTGTGCAAAAATAGTGACAGAAGTGTGAAACTCCAGCAGTTGTCTGAAATCTGTGTTTCAGCAGGTCACGTGGGTACAGAACATTTTACAGTTCTCATGCCTTTTGCATTTATATAAAAGTAACAGTAATGCTCAGTGTGGCTGAAAATTGGGTTCCTTTAAGATTGTGCTGTACACCGATTCAGGGAAACAGTAAAGGTCCTAGGAAACCTGCATCTCCTCTGCTCAAATCAGAGGAGCTGTGCTACTGTAAATTTTGTGCTCTTGTAGTGGCTGTAATGTCTTGTTCTATGCAAATTTTCAGTAGCCCAGGCCAAGTCTGGTCCTAAGGGACTTCCTTCAGACCATGTTTCCCTGCAGCACTGATTCATTAACGTAGTAGTTCAATTCTTCAGATAATGAGAAGTTGCATTTTGCTTCTGAGAATATAATGTTCAAGTTCTGAGTTTTGTGTAAGGTATTCCTGGGTAGATAAGCAGAAGAGACCTATCGGCTACTTCTGCAAACATTCTCTGGTCTGTTCCTCTTTGTAAACTTGGAGTCATATTTATAATGTAAATATTTGATGTTTGGGACCTCAGCTGATGTTGCATAATGTTCAGCTTTCAAGTTGTTAAGATACCTGAAGAACCACATTTATGTTCTGTTAGCATTTCTTGCCCTCGATGTGAGGTAGGAGCTGACCAACAACACTCTTATCACTGTAAATATTTGTCTTACTGTGTGTTGGTAGATTGTTACACGTAATTAATTTTGCTGCACACCGAGGGCCAGCAGCTCTTGGATCACTCTGCTTGACCAGTGCAAACACCAGAGTTCCCACTAACAGTGAAAAATACTTGAAGAGAAGAGCTTCAGGTAGTTGCTGCAGAATAGGCAAGGATGAGTAGTGCTTCAGAGGTGATGATGGAGAAAGGAGGTTGTGGTCAGTGGTCACAAATCCACCCCTGAGTAAAACCAGGGGAACTGTTAATGCCTCTTCCCTCTCATGTAGAGCCAATCTCTGTGCTCTGTGGGGTGGTGCCTGCAGTGGACTTGAGGAAATTGGTGTTGCATGTCAGAGTTGAAGGAACTAGATTTCGAGATAGTGTAAGTGCCTTTCCCTACTCCCCCGTGGCTTTTTATTTTTTTTAGGCCTACTAAGCAAAATTGCATGAGAGAGAGAGGAAAAAATAAAGCTAATTTTTATTCAGACCAGTACTCCTGCCTGTCTGTTTTTGAATGGTGATTCTGTGATTTTTGACAGGGAATAAAATGTGCCTGGGGAAATTCGGAATGTGGCAATAGAGCTAAATAACTTCAGTAAGAGTGAAGTTCCAACAGGCCGATAATTAGTGTGTTTTGACACCTGCTCTGTGACAGTGTTGCAGAAAGTTGTGACTTTGAAAGCAAAAAATAAAAAGCCGAGTTACTTTTCAAATCAGCTCCAATTTTAAATGTAACTAATCTCTCTAACAGTCTAGTGGAAAATGTCGTCATTATTAAAGTTTCTTGATAGCACCTGCAAATTTGTGGTATGCTGATGCCCTCCTGCTTGTGGTAATGGGAGATGGTAAACCCTGTGGGTAACTTACACTGCATGCTCTTGAATATGAGCTTCACTTTTCTTGTGCAAAGTGAATCTCTGGAATTTAAAGTGTATTTTTTGCCTAGTCCCATGATATCTTACTCTGGTTTAGTTGTGCCATGTCAAACTCCATGTTGCTTGCTTGTTTGTTTGTTTTCTAGTGGTGGTGTTGTGGTTCTGTTTGTTTGGTTTGGGTTTGAGTTGTTGGGTTTGTTTTTTTCTGTGTGTGATGACTGATTGAGGGTATAACCAGAAGTACCAGATGTTTGTAAGGTGGGGTCCCTACTTCACCAGTACCATGCACAATGCATTGAGAAACGTGAGCAAATACTGTGCTTAACAGACCGTGCACAGTGGAAGAATGAAGTGGAGTCAGGTGTGAATATCTTACCCAGGAAGGGCTTAGAACCAAATGAGAGTTTGCATGGTTATGATTAGTGCCAGGCTGCAGGTATGCCAGAAACCTGCATGGGGTTAACTCAGTGCTTCAGAATGTGACCTGAAAAATTAACTACTTTTCCTGGAGGAAATACTGGGTACAGGGCTAGGTCTGAATGCTTGTTGCTTTCAAGAACTCCACAATATGAGATTGGAGCAAGAAGCTTCCACTCACTTCTTCAGAATATGGAGTCAGTTAACAAGGCAGGACCTTGTAGCTGTGCCTTAAAGGCAAGAATTTGGTTCCCTTTGTGCTTCTGGAAGAGGCAGTGGTGTGATTTGTCAGTGCTTATGTTGTATTCTAGGTAAAACATATGGTAGTCTTTGGTGTCATGATGAAGTGCTAATATCTTTTGCAGTGTGTATATCTTATAGGGTATCAGTCTACAGGAGATAAAATTAGGATATTTGTATTGGAGTAGGTTGGGTTTGGACAGAAGTAAGGCACAGGGGAGCACTTTGGTATAGTGCAGGTGTTGTGTGCATTTATTTGATACTTTTTGCCATTGTTTTGGACATGGATGCATGCTTTTTTTTTTTTTTCTTTTTTCTCCTCCTGACTGAATAATCTCCACCTCCCCTCCCCCCCAAAGTTAGAAATTATGTAGTGAATGAAACTGGGCATGGCCGGAAGAAGAGTGTCTTATAGCAAACACATCTGGAAAATCACATTGGGGACCATGGGAAGAGGAGAACTGTGCTGGCCAGCAGCCCTGACAAGGTGTTTGTGGCTTCTCTGTCCCGTGTGGTACCTGAAACCAGCTGTGCTTGAGTGCTGAGCTTTCATAGCTATGGAGGGGGGAGCAGGGTGTGGGAAGGATGTACTGTGACCCAGCTAGTGTGTGCTGCTTTTTTTTTTTTTTTTTTTTTTTTTTTTTTTTTTTTTTTTTTTTGCTTTGAATTGCTTTCTGTTTGTTGAAAGATAGTTTACTTTGGAGAACATGAGATTAGCTCTAAAATAGGCCAACATAGGATGAAGATGACGACAATATAAAGCTTCAAAACATGATTTAGAGCCCATGGGTTAGCTTTATTTTAATCAGGATTTAATTTTTTTTAGCAATCGTTAAAGTAAAATTTTTAGTCCAAAATAGCTTAATATCAAGAGTATGCTTAAGTATTTCTTTTGAGGAATGCAGCACTTACTGAGCTCTAAATCGATGGAGACTCATATGAATTCTGCTGTAGGGCTGTGACTGGGAGCTTTTGGAGAGGAAAGGGAAGGAGGTTGAGGCTTCTGTAAATTAAAACTAACTCGAAAGGACAATGCTGTAAGTCTTGTGTGGTATTAGTAATGTCTGTAAAAGGTCTTTAGTTATGCCCAGGCTTCAGAATCGTATCAGCACTTATGGTTTTTCTGTAGACAGTGTTATTATGTTGCTGTTGGTTTGTACTCTGGTAATAATTCAGATTGGGTGGTTCAGCCCCACACCTTCAAGACACAAGAAAATAAGTCTGACCTGGCCCACTTAGTTCATTTTACAGTCTCCTCAGGTGTAATTTTTCCAGTTCATTAATTGCCTAATTAACCTTAATGATAAAGGAGTTTTTTATGCTAATTATTTGAAAGACAGCCTGATTTAAGAAAGTCACTGAAACACGTAGCTGCTGTTCTGCCTGTAAGGCAGCCTGTCTCACTATGATGTTCTGGTATCAGACATATATCTTCATTCATGTTCCTGGCAGTGGAACCAAGTGTCTAGAAGCTTCTACTGTTTACCCTGCCTCAGTGAGCTTTCAGAGTCAAACACCTGAAATTGAGGGTTACCTTCATGAGGGTTGTCCACTGTAACCTTGAGTCCTTTTGTGTACACAACATCCCTGCCACTACAGGAATATGTATTTACTTATAAAAGGAAAACACTGTGCTACTTCCAGTCCATGGGGTGGGTAGAACTTGTGTAATGGGTAATTATTCTATTATTGATAACAATAATAATAATAATTTATAGTTATTATCATCATCTGTATTCTGTTCATGTAGTGGAATACATGGTTTCCTGCACACATGTTCAGCTCAAAACCTGCTCTGGCCTTGTTGCTGAGTTTATTTGCTTTATTCCTTACCATACAATGGAATTTTTAATCTTCCAGCCTTTTCCAACGCAGAGCTGACTGTCTTAAGTGGGGGACAGAGTAGAAAAGTGGTATTTACCAGTCATGGTACCAATTTGAGTCTAATTCTGCATTTTTCTTGAAGGCAATTTTGTTGAAATGGCAAGGATCTTGGACCTGAATATACCCGAGCACTGTTATTCCACTGTGAGAACCTTTTTTCTTCCTGCTTACTTGATTTGTGATGTGCCTTCCTCCTGCTGCGATGTAGAGTGCAGGTGCCTCGTGTGTGTAGAGACAGAGTGAACTAGCTTTGGTTAAGCAGTGCCCAGGGTGATGAGGGAGCTCTGCCAGGGGAAGGAACAGGGGAGGACAAGCAGGATTCTATTTCTCTGCCTAGCCAAGTCTTGCTTCCTTCCTTTCAAGATCCTGTTCTTGTCAATCTGTACTTTGGGTCAAATGCCTTCTATGCCTTCCTGGGCACGGTAGGGCTCTTGCAGCGAGAAGTCCTGCCTGGTATATCCAGTACGAGGGAAATGATGTGCAAGATCAGGGCAAGTATCTTTCACAAGGATTGGAAGTGGTGCAATTTCTATTTTCTGAGTTTTTTGGTAGTCTGTATGGGTCTGAGAAGTAGAAGCTAAAGAGGAAGCTGGTACTGAATCGTTGCTTTCCCTTTTCTTTCCCCTGTGCACTCATCTTCCCCTGCCCCTCACCAGCAGAGTTTGTTCAGACTCTCCATGTTCGTTTGCAAGATTTAAGTTTTTGCCTTTCAGTAAGCTAGCAGTAATGGAATTTTTAGCACTGAACT
Organism: Serilophus lunatus; assembly: GCA_013399895.1. NCBI lineage: Eukaryota > Metazoa > Chordata > Aves > Passeriformes > Eurylaimidae > Serilophus > Serilophus lunatus. The sequence goes on from VXBA01001382.1 coordinate 113,238, forward strand.
ACTGCATAAAGGTCCTCATCCTGGTGTAGAGAATTATGCTGTAGCCCTAATAATAAATCTCATTTTGCATTCTAGCCGTGGACCTTTCTGAAAAGCTGCTCTTCACTTAAGTTACAAATATAACCTTTTGCTTTATCCTTGACAAATGTTACCCTGTTCTGGATAGCAATGGTTAAATACTTCACTGATCCTTGTGACCTCAGTAACAGAACTCCAGTGCTCTGCTGGTGTAAGGGTGTGTTTTATTAATATTTAGAGCGGGACAGAATGAAAAAAAGATTGTGAGGCTATCCTATTCCACTTGGTGCTGTGCGACAAGTGGATTACTTGGTAGAGAAAGGCAAGCTGGAAGCTGAGTGCGACAGCAAAGCAGGCAGGGCAATCATCTTGCCAGCAAAATGGGGAATCCTGTGGTAGTCAAACAAGGATAGAGCAGGTCCATAGTGTTAACCAGGGTCGACCAAGAGCTTGATGATTGCCAGACAAACCTGTAACGCTGAGCAGGTCTAAGGTAACACCAGGAATTTAAGTCAGCAGTTCAGAGTCAGGATCTGACAGACAAACCTGCTGCGTAGCTCTAACAAGGTCCAGGGGTGAGTGTCTGGGCTGGAATGCAACTCGAAGTGGAGAAGGGTGCCCAATAAGGCTTCCTCCAGTGCTTTCTCACATGGCTCTCTCCCCAGCAGCCTGATCCGAGTTTACACAGCTGCACTGTGTCACAGCTGGCCTTGAGCCGAGGCATTCAGACCCCTGAGGGGTGGAGGAGAGGTTGTGCTCAGGGCCCTGGCACCGCTGATGTTTTGGTAAGATCTTGTCTGGGCTAGCCTTAGTCCCATAAAATCTTCTGCAGTTTCTGATCCTGGGATAGCCATGGTGAGAATCTTCAAGGGTGAAAAGAGGAAGTGCAGATGCAATAACAGAAAATAAGACTGCGTGTTTTGTAACACTAACTGTGGCAATAAAATGTATCCTGTGTGTTATGGGAGCCAACTCCCCGTTGTGATTCTCCAAGCCGCTGTGACTTGTGTTGGATGATAAGTATTTCCACAGCTCTTTGTGGATAAGGGCAAATGTGTGGGAGGCAGCAGATATTAGGTAGCTATTGCTGCAGTATGTCACAGTGATTACTAATTGAACGGTTGGGATGGACAGAAAATAAATTCTCCTGAAGCCTCTTTTAACCATTTGCAGCTGTGTTTTTGTCCCTTTTTTCATCCATGTATTTTGACTAATATCTGGCTCTCATTTTATGACATTCTTTAGTGATTTATTCTTCTTCCCTCTTTCTGTGGTTAGAAAACCATGTCTGATTTCTCTGAAGTTCTGGTACACACGCTTACTAATCTCCAGGCTGTGTCAAGTCTGCCCTTGTATCATGTCAGCAGCATTCTGTTGATTAACAGAAGAGTGTAATGTTCCTTGGTTTCCTGTCTCTTTTCTTTCTCCCTTCCCCCAAAGGATTTTTCAGACTTCTCTGTGCTATTTCTGTGGGACCTGTGTTGAAGGAGTCTTTGCAGCAGAGGGTTGTGCAAAAATTAGCTTATGAACTCAACCAGTGGTTCTCCCTACAGACCTGTACTTGAGATGAAAGGGTTCTGTTTGCATTCGAGCTTCCTGCTGCTTTGAAAGATGATGTTGTCTCTCATAACAGCAGTACTTGCAATGTGCTGCTTCCACAGAAGGGAGAGTAATGACCAGTGTTTTGTAGATCGGCATGTGGTGGCTCAGTCTTCCTCTTTTGCTCTGTCTGGCTAAAAGAGTTAGAAGTTATCACTGTTAATCTTTTTTATTTTTTTTCCAGAAAGGTGAATGACAACTCATGCACAGTGTTTTGAATTGTAGTCTGCATGCATATCCTGGAAAATTCACTCCAGAAATACCAGAGTACTGTTAGATGTATCTGAGACTTGTTCTGCATAATCAAATTACTCAGAAATTTTCATCTTCACTTAAGATGCATATAAAGTCTGCATGGTATGGGTTTAGTAAGTCCTTGCCATGTGTTAAGAGTATCTCGCTTGTTTAAGAGCCGAGAGATGTACAGGGAAGCAAGTTAAGCAAAGATGCAAGGAGACAGCACTTGCAGGAAATATTTTCAGAACTGTTATGTAAAGAAATCCCAAAACAAGGTAGCAGAGAGAGTTCATGAGGTGTGTATAGTAAGTTATTGAACCTTCCTTTATAGCACAGCTTCACTGTTAGTGCTGGAGTTTTATGTGAACTCTTTTACTTATGTGCAATGTTGATTCTGGCACTGTCTAAGATCAGGTACTGCTTGGAGCTGAAGGGTACAGCAAGGAGATGGAAGTGGAGAGAAGTTGAAAGGACAAGCTTATCTAGTTAAGTGGCTTTTTCCTCCCTGCTGTGAAGACCACAGAGCTGTACTATCTATTCAGTAAACATCTTCCCCTGGGTGTGAGCTGTTGGTAAATTTGCAGTTCTTAATGATAACAAGCCAGAGGACTTTAGATAACCCACATGATATAGGTGGTTGTCATAAAGCATTTTAAATGAGGATCTGTCAGGGGAGCAAAAGGATGAGGAAGGAAGCTTATTAAATGCGTTTCCGTCTTGTTCCTGCAAGTACACTGTAACTAGTTAAAGCTTAATGATGTAATTGGATTCCTTGGCAGATTTATTTTAGGTAGTTATTTGTAGTTATTGACTGTACATGTGCCCCATCTCCTTTCATTTGAATGCAAGTCTGACTGGCAGCATTTATTACTTCAGATTCCTCAAGAAAACAAGGCAGAGTCTGTGCTTAAGATTTAGCAACTCAAATCCTAATCTACAAGCCAAATTTTTGATACATGTGTTTGTATCTGCTTTGCCTTTACAAAAGGGAGCAAACTGTGGGTTTGATAATGGGGGGTGGCAGTCTCAGTGTCACTTACTTGAGTTTTGTGTTTCACAAGGCAGTAAAGATTTAATTTTTATTTTTTTTTTTTTTTTACTTCTGCAGTGTGAACATGTGTCAACTTTAGTTAGCCATGCCAGCAGAAGTTACACAACTTACTTGGAATGGCAGACTGTGCTGGGCAGAGGATACCCCGTGAATTTGAGAATGAAGCTTGTAGATGATAAATGCCAAGGCAAGAGTTAATTTAGTACCCACTTTCCATAAATAGAGGAAGTTGATTCATACAGTCACAGCTAGAGAGTACATGGGCATGTCAGAGACTTCACTGTCTTCTTGAGATCACGAAGTTGCTGAATAATGTGGTGGTCAAGTGGCAAAATCCAGTCTTCTATGCTTAGAATGGAAGGCAGAATGACAAAATGGTGTGGAAGGAAACATCTTTCCCCACCCCCCTGTAATTGTTCTTTCACTGCTTGGCTTTTTAATACACCAAACAGTTTCACTGTTCTAGACATTTCAGATGTATTTATGATCTAGTAAAAGATTAGCATCGTATGATATTTGATTATGCTTGTAGAAGAAAGAATTCTCTGTTCTGTATCTCAGATAAAGCTGTATCAAACCCCAGCAGAATAATAGAAATGAAAGTTTTTAAAATGCCAGCTGAACAGAGAGAGTTTCAAAGTTAAAAGTTGCTTGCAAGTTGTGTAGTTTTCATACATTTCTATAACACGTGACTATACAATAGAGAAAACATAATGTATTGCAATTAGGTAATTTTTGCAATATATATTACAAAGGTGATGATTGTGTGTAATATATTTTATTATATGCTATACATTTCCTCTATGTTATTGTGAAGAATGGTATTTCATTTTGTATGTACACTTTACTGGCCACAAGCATTGCAGTGTGAGGCACATTGGCTTCAAATTGTGACGATTAAACATTGTAGGTGGAGGAATCACAGAGACTATAGCTTGGGTTATGCTGTCAATGATAGGGTTGAATGTAACCAGGGATGAGTTTAGGACCAGCTCTGTTTCTAAATGTGCTAACCATCTGGCAAACTTTCGTGTGTGGTTTGTTTTATGCATGGGGTTTTTTGGAAGGAGGATGAATAGACGTAGATACACATACACTTTAAGTTCTCTTTTGAACCAATTTAAAGCTGGTGTTTAACTGCTCTGGTTATTTAATTTCTAGTTTTTCAGAAATGTTAATAGGATATGTGGTGGAGGCTTGTAACAGGCATGTTAGTGGAGTAGGAGAATAGAAGTGGGTGTATTTCTCTGCAGATCTTCAGTAGGATTTGGAAAGATGTTTGGATTGGCAGAGGCTACTTGGATTTTAAAATAAATAGATTCTTCTGCCAGGAAAAAAAGCTGCACCTTGTAAGTTCTTCAATGTATACCAAACTTGAATAGTCACTTTCAGAATCTGCCCAGAAAAATGGTGATGTGAACATTGTTTTCTTCACTACTCTAAATGTGAGACTCAGAGATATTAATAGATCCTGAAACCTGGGCTGGTAGTTCAGTGGCCTACTGCATGCTGCATTTCAGCACTAAGCATATTAGAAAAAAAGATAAACTCTTCACTTACTCTGAACTTTGTTTCCTTAAAGTAGCTGGTCAGAGGCATAGCTTTCATTTCTGTTCCAAACTGGTCCTGTAGAAGCATAACCAGTTGAGTATTCATTGCTGTCTGTTCATAAATACTGATGTTTTGGTAGGAATTGTTCCAACATGTGGTGGCTCAATAATACATTGTCTCCCTCAACCTGTGTTTAAGATGTCATAGTGGTGTATTTATAGTTTCTTAAATTCTACTTTCAAGTTTATGGGATATGCATGAAATGCAGTTGATGGGCTGCAGTTCTGCCAAACCAATACCAAAAATATCCCCTTATTATGTTTACAGAGATAATTAGTATGACTTTAAATGTTTTCCTTGCTATTTTCCACCCTGTGAATCTTGATTGAAGTTGCTAATGAATATTAAAAAGAATACACCTCTGTTCTCCGCACCTGTAATTGCACTGTCTTGATGCCTTGCAGGTATCTTGATGCTGTCAGGCTTTAAAGGTGTTTGAGAAAGGAGATAAACAATGCTGTGTTCTCAGTATTTTTGTAGGGAATCTACAGCAACAGCTTTATGGGCTATGCAACCTGCAATTTTTCTGTGCAATTTGATGTATTCTTTGTTCTGCCCTTCTTTTTGGTATGTTAATTATGCAATATTGTACTAACAAAATGACATTTGGCATCAATTTTTTTTACTATCCCATTTGGAGATGCATGAGTGGAAGACATCCTGTACAAGTGTCATGTTTTGGAGTTAATTTTTAAAATTATGGAGCTCTTGTTATGTTGCCATCTGTTTTCCTCTAGCTTGAAGAGGAAACAGCTGTTGTGAATAATCTCAAGACAGTATTTTTAATAAAGTCTAATAGATCTGCTTACCTTCAGTTTGCATGTGCATCACAGGGAATAAATATGCTGTGTAGGAGGGGCCAATGGGGTTTTGCAGTAGGAACAGTAATGAGTTTGTTTAGTAGTGCAGTGATTCTGGTATGTCTCCTTCATAGCTGGATTTGAATACAGCTGGAGAGATGTGTATCAATGGGGCACACTTTGCCTGCTTAACTGTGCATTGTCTTGCAGAGGGGCTGTTCTCTGCTGCCTCTGCTCTCTGAGTGCAGTGGTTAACAGGCAGCTGAACCTGGTGATCCAATATAAAAACTAAGTCATAGCCCCACTGTTCCAACTTCAGTTTGCTCATCAAGCAGAGGCACTGGATAGCTATATTTTACCTCAGGGAAAGCACTGGAGATGGAGAGACAGTGACACAGCCTCTTCAGTTGACAGTATGCAGTTGTACAGAATTAAAGGCAACATGTGTACCAACTGGTTATAACATTTTGGAGAAGATATTTAATCAACAGATGGAAAGTAAGTGTTACTGGTGGTGAGTAGGGTATGGATGCACATGATGTAGTCAGAGGATGATTTGCTTTGTGCGTTTCTTAGTTGTATTTTAGACTTCATTGTGGTAAGGAATGAGAAACCTCATGAAAGAGATGATGCACAATATGAGCTTCAATCACAGTGGTGATTCATCTGAATAAAAGGAAGAATAAAGTAGACAAGTTGACTGTCAAAGAACACCTTGAAAAAAGTTCAAATTGGTTTGTTCGAGCTGAAGCATTGCAGAATGGACAATATTTAGTACTGTTTTATATAGATTTATTTTCTTCATTGCTTTCTATCAAAATCAAAGGGAAATACCTTGTTAGGTCTGGAAAACTTTGTGGGATGAATAGGGGTTTTTTTTGATAGGAAGTCTTCACAGTAAGAGAGTGGAAAAGGCTAACCAGCAGGAGAGCATTAAGTGGTGATCAGGGAGTAGAATGAAAATTGATCACTGACTGAATTGGATCTTGTAAGTAGAGTGACTTCTTTGTCAGAGGCTTTTTCTGCTTTTGCTTGAGCCCTTAGATTTAACGGCATTATAGAACAACACTTGCTAGAGTAGCCATGAGAGGTGAGCCTGTAGTCCAAGTACTTGTGAGACTACGGCCTCAGGTCTTCCAAGCTGTGTGGAATAGATATGAATGTTGCACAAGCCCTGTTCTGTTCACTCTCATTGCTGCTCCATTTCTTGCAACAAGGCAAAAGTCTGTGGTGTGAATCTATTAGGAACCTAAACAGTGTCAGAATTAATGGCTGCACAAGATCTGTTCTGGCCTGATGTGATCTCTTCTGCTTAATGGATTTGTGTAGCACATGAATGCGTGTGGTAGCATCATGTGGGGGAGGGTGGGCAGCGAGCCTTCAGCTGGCCCGTGGTGGCTACAAGTGGCTGTGAACCTGCAGTGTTACTGAAACAGGTGAGGAAATCACTGCTCCTTGCTTAAAAAAAACCCTTTAAACTCTTGTCTTTTTATGCAGAATGAACGTGTTGGAATTCAGAAAAGTAAGAGACACTGACTTGCAATTCAGTTAATATTAAAAATTAGGTATAGTACTTGCTTTTGGGCTTCCCTATCAAATTTGTGCTATTAAATATGTTTTGCTGTTTCTCTGGAGGAATATCTTATGTATGCTAAGAATATATTACAGAAACCTGTTCTATCTGCCTTTCAAAGGAGAGAAGCTCTGATAACTATAATCACTCTAGGGAAATAAGCAAATACCAGTGACCCTGAAAACATGTTACCTGTGTAGTTGTTTCTTTTAAAGACTGATGTTTTTGCTTATCCTTGGGGACAGTTACTTTGGTTGAATAGTGAACTGCATTTCCCACTTGCAGGTGTATGCACTGCCTCACTTCTGAATTCATGGTGGGAGTACTTTAACTGCAGAACAAGACAGAGCTGGCCATAAGAAATAGTTTCTTTTGCAGAAGCCCCCACTAGTCGAGTATTTCAAAAGATGTTCAGTCAGAACAGATGCTTTCCTGTACTGAAGATTTTTAACATTCATATTCGTAAATGAATCTTTTGGGAAGACATTGTCTTTCTTCAGATCTCCTAAATCTGCAGCTGGCAGGAGTGTAGTGGTCATGGCATGATTCTTTGAGATGTAACAGTGCTGGAGTGCATAGAGATGGACGTTGCCTCAGTGTGAACTGTTGTTGGGCTTCTGTCTGTGTTACTCTGTGCTTCTTTTGTGTGTATGTACCTCTTATCACTCAGGAGTTCCTCAGCACTTCTATTTTGGCACAGTATACCTCAGTCAGCTTCCCATGAAGAATGTCTTTCCTATCATAGTAATTTCTGTCATGAATCATTTTTTGCCAGGTTGCTTTGCAACGGTTACAGTACCTTTTTCATGCCTAAATTGGTGTTCTTTCCACAATAAAACCCTTGGGAGCCATTTTTTCTTTCTGCGTATGTATGTGACAGCACCCTGGAAGTATACACTTCTACCATTGGTGTTTCCTGTCATGGTTACTGTTTTTGTCATGGAAGCTGTTTGTCTTACTTGCTTGGTAAAAAGACCAGATGCTTTGTCTTCTCCTGCTCTGCATTGGCAAATTCTGCTTTGTGTTTGATTTCCCCTACTTGTGCTGTTGCCAGCAGGCAAGAGCCTTTCCAGGCCAAGATGTTGTTCATCTTAACATGCTGCACAGGAGAGACCTTTGATGTGTAAAGCATGTGGTCAGGTTCTATTGGCTTTGCTGGCCCTCAGATGCAGCTTCTGCAACATCTCCTGCAGTTGCCTTAGCAAATACTGTATTGCAGTTCTTCAATGTGATCTTTCATGTGAGGGATCTACAGTTGCATTTTAAATATGAAGCACTAGAGAGGGATGTAATTTGACTGCAGAAGTTAGCTGTCTGACTTACTATGCACAATCACAGATGGAGTTTGCAGCAGAACTGGGATGGAATCCAGATCTTCAACCAAAGGAGCCAACTTCTGGCATGGGGATGGCAACTTCTTGCACCGAATAGCTCTGCTGTGTGGTATTGCTTTTTAAAAATAAATGGACTGTTTTTGAACCTACATGACATGAGTAAGGGGTTAACTGAAGCTGAATGGCTTTCCATTCTTGTGTGATCTCTGCAAAGAAGCATTGGTCTTCTGTGGTAGCCATATGTCTGATGTGTTCATCCCCATCTCCTGGCATTAAAAATAATGACTACAGCATGCATGTGAATTTGTGTGCATCTACTGTATGTAACTGGTATTCTACCCTAAAAGGTAAAAGTAGGCATATTTTTATCTAACAAATAGTCCTTGGATAGACATGTCTATTTACATGCTTTAACTTCTGCAGCTGGTTATTGTAAATGTCTGTGAAGAACTTCTTTACAGTCTGTGAAAGTGTGATATAATCCAGAAAGCAACTTCATTTTACAGATGATTATCAGAAGCAGTCTGTGACTCCAGTATGCTGTTTTTTGTAAGCCATGAATTTGCACAGGGGTTTGAGGAGATTATTTGAAGACAAGTGGATATTGCATGCTTATAGCTTGGCCTATAGATTCCTGTTGACACTGGCTACATATGATAGCACAGCTTCATGGGACCCTCTCAATAAATATGAAAGGGTTAATTGCTTTTTATTTTTTTCATTTGTGATAAAGCTAGTACATGATGTATCAGCAAGAAAAGCATGATTTTATCACTTCTGTCAGGCTCTAAAAAAGATGAACTGTAAGTTGATGTATGTGGGTAAATTATCACTGTTTGCCTGCTTGATGTGTTCTGTAAACTGCTGATGACAGAGTTAACCAATGTTTTGTGTATTTTGTGCTTTTGATGACTGGGTACTTGCAGCCCATAACTATGGATTCAAAGCTGTAAGTTTAAATTTGCTTGAGTGTGTTGTTCTTTTTGGGCTGAGGAATAAGCTTGGAGCTTGGTTGCTGTTCTTTCTCCACTTGTGTGTCAAGAAAGCAAGCCACTGTCCTTAACTAGCTGTGTTGGTTCAAAGACTGTGAAGTTGGATCTTGGTTTGATTTTGCAAAGTTTTCAGAATGGAACTTGTAAATTAAGGCTAACATCATACTTCAGGGTATTTTTTGTGTTGTGTTATGGTTAGGAATGCTGTGCCTTTATACTCCATCCTGTCAAATATCCTTCACCTGCCCTTCCTTTTTTAAAGCTTGATCCTTCCTTGTCTTGTATGAATATTTGTGTAGGTTAAGGTTGTGTAGGTTTTGCTACCATTGGACCTCTGCTACTGAATCAAAGCAGGTTTGTGCTGTGCTGGACAGAACTGTGGAACTGAAAATGCTTATAAAAATAAAACTTTGCAAATGTATTTCAGAGCAGTTGCCAGATATCCTTCTTCTTCTTGTTTTTGAATTCCCTCATTTCTGCATAGCTAATTAATTCTGCTTTGTCACTAGTAGTAAGTATGACAAATATTTAACACTTCCTGAATACTTGACATGCAGTGTGGCTTTACCCCTTTTCTGCAGCAGATATGACTAACTTGTAAACTGAAACCAGAAGACTAAAAGAAAACTAACATTGAGTTTCATTATATTAACACTTTGTATGATCTAGGAAAGGAAAGTAGGTCACTTTCCATTTTTAATACTCACTTTATAGTTTGCATAAAAAACAAGATTGCAGACACTTCATGGAAAATTATACATTGCCCTGTAAATACAATCAAATTTAATCATATGAACATCTGTGGAAACTGCAGGGAGAAGGGAGATACTGTGGTTTTGGCTTAGATGTTTCTTCAAAATCGTAGGTGCTTGTACAAAGTGATGTGTTATTGGTGTACACAGCTACACCAACTTCTGAACTGTGTGGTTTTGATCACTGCTTGTAAATAAATTACTATACTCAGCTTCTTGCATGTTTTTTTGCAGTGTTGTGCCTGTCTTATCTTTATTCTGTGCTTAGGAGTGAAGAAGTAAATGTGTTTTCTCTTCCCTTAGTTCCTGAAGTTGGATAGTCTAGCATTTGGTTCTTGTCACATTGCCTGCACAGTGAGTCATGCTTTCTTCATTAGGTTTGTTCCTCAGGCCAGGATTCATGTGATGTTCCCTTTCTCTGGGTGATCAGATTAGTCACTGTTTGAAATCTTGTTTAAAAAATAAATAGCACTGCAGGTTGATGCCTTGCTTACCTGTTACACTCTTGCCTGCTGCTTGCTGTTGGGGTTCAACAGCATCATTATATTGACAAATGTTTTATAGTCATAGTAACTGACATATTATTGGAGTCCCACTGAAATCAGTATATTAAATTTGGGACTCACAGTACTATCAAAGGTTTGTCTATAAGGCAGGTGAATTTTAAGTAGTTCAGTGTGCTGAAATACATCTTGCTGAAACTTGGACTTCTTTCATTATGCTGTTAAGGACAAAAACTACATTGTGAATGTGGTAATAGCTTGAACTTTGAGAAGCATGTAAGTTTATAAAAGCCATGGCAATAAAAATTGTTAACATGGATGGCTTCTTATCACGATACTTGAATCAGACTTAAAGTATTCAGGACAAAAATTCTCCCTGCTGAATTATCTGGACCCAGAAGTGTTTGATGGAGCCAAGATTTGATGGAGGTTTCGAACAACTTCAGGACAGTAGCAGAGTTTCCAGCCCCTACTATGTGATTTGTTGTTATGAAGACTCTTGAAGTTCTTTATCTTGGTACTAGAAGTTTTTAGGGGCGATGGTTCATTGTGGTAAGTAGCAGTTTGAAAGACAAACTATGCAGAATATATGAGGTAGCCAGATCAGATGTAGGAAGAGAGGGGAAAACCAATACTGTGTGGTTATAAGCACTTAACCTGGATGCTGATGTTAGCTGGCTAAGCTCCCTGTCTAATCAATGAACAACTAGAGGAACTTATGATTCAGACAACCTGTTATATTTGTGTCTGAATCCTCTTACACAGGAATCTATGAACAGTAAATGTTAATGCAGGCACCTAAAGTGTGCAGAATGTTGCATCTTATGAATATCCCCAAGAGCAATGTCTGGTTTGTGCCTTGAGATCAAGTAAAGGTTATGACACACTGAAGGCTTGGAAGTTGTTGAAATAAATGGTTATAAATACTGTCATAGTTTATTGATGAAAACATGAGTAGAAGAAAAGATGAATTAATGTTTCACATTAAAATTTGATTCTGACTCTTTTGAACAGCTTTATTTTTCATCTTGTAAGTTGTTGACAGTGTTTTGACAGGAAAATTCTCATGAAGTAGATGAAGGTACAGACCAGTGTGGTAGAAAATGAGATTATCTATAACAAGTCCATATAATATGGTGCAGTTTTTTGTGAAGCTTTTTGTGATGGTCTTGTTCTCCCTCCCATTTTCAGCTGATTCTTACAGATATCAGATACTGACAGCCACTATAAGCACTAGTTCAGATTGTTAGTTTTCCTTAGATTCTTGAGACAGATGCATGTGGTGACTAAAAAGATATGCTAGAAGTCAATTTGGGATGAATTTTGTGGATGTGGAAGAGCAGCTCAGGGAATACCCAGCTTCCAAAATTCATTGGCAAACTTGAAAAATGCTCAGCCTCTGGGTGATTATCTATAACCCAAATTTAATTTTGAATCTTACTTTTATTTCTCTGAGACTATCCACTGAAATAAAACAGATCTGTGTTTCTTTGAAGTTTCTTTAATCCTACTGCATTGACTTCCCCTGGAACACAATATGACCCTGCATTTTTGCAGTTACTTTGGTGGACAGATGTGCATGTTGGGTCTTCTGTGTTGTGAGATGGGAACCTGACCCTGTGACTTCAGGTCAAGCAAGAACAAGTGATTTTTTTGGCGTTCATGTACGTGAAGTTGATTTTCTTGAAAGATTCTTCCCACAGCCTCTTGGGAGACTGGGAACTTGGGTGGGGGATTTCTCATTTGTTCTTTATGGTTTGTTTTGCTTAATGGTGGTCAGTCAAGTCTCATATACTGCTCTAGATTTGTGGGTAGAACTTTACAGCTTGTATTTAAAAATAATCTGGTATGCTGTCACCTTGCAATTCAAACTTTCCAAGGTTTAAAAATGTCATTTCCTTCCTATACCTAGGTCAGTTTGCCTTCTGTATTTTTAAGTGAAAATTTTATTTCAACTATGTGCTAATGTGTTTTTTTTTAAAAAAAACAGATACTTCTTTAGTAAGCCTGCTGACATGGCAAATGGAATGTTTACGATCTTTGACGATGATCCAGTGTGTGGGTGTTCTGTAACTAGCTGCTTCTAGAAATTCTTGGGGCAAACTGCATGGTGGCAGTAGTTAAGGCAATCTGGGGTTCAGAGTAGAGACATGTCCTCTTACTTTCCATGAAGAAATCAATAGGTTTGTGGATCAGGTGCAGTGTGTACTTGCTTCTTTGCAGTCTCATGAGTTTAGTTGCACACCACTGCAAGCTGGCAAGTGCTTGCTTTGTTAGTGAAGCTAAAATACTTCTAAGCATTTTAAAGTGTCTTGAGGGGAGATGCTATTGGTTTTGTCTCGTTAATGGGACTGCACGCAACAAGAAATTAGCATTGTCAATGTTAATTCCTGTGCATTGCTGGCATACAAACGTGCAATACAGGCTATTCAACAGTGAAATAAATCTGTTTTTAAAGTCCACCAGGGTGGGAAAGTCACCTATAGATGATACAAAGCACCAGCCTTAGGAATGTCTGAGTGAGATTTATTTTTGTTTTGCTCCAGTGGAGAAAATGGTACGAAAATGAAGGTCCAGTAACTGAAGTAAAATGAATATTGTAGATGATTTTGATAATGTCCTAATCTGAGGATTATATTTAGTACAGAGCTCAGTTTGCAACATAGCAACTGCAGCTATAGAGCTACAATTTCCCTTTTTCATTCGAAACCTATCTGTAAGTATGTAGACTGAGGATCACACTTTTCTTCAAATAAAGGATTTCCTATTATATTGTTGTGCATATGATGCTTTTTGTGTATGAAGGAACACGTGAGGAATATGTATACTAATGAAATATTAAGACCATATCAAGTTTGAACATATTGTATTCTTGCATTACTGGGTTTAAGAGAAACTGCTAATGACTGCAAGTTTGGAGGAGGATGTTTCTCAGCTTGGATCTTTTGCGGGGAATAAAGAATTTGATCTTTTTGTAGGAAAGTACCTATTTTTACAGAAAGGCTAAAGTAAAGCAAATTGGGGAGATTTTGAAACCTTTTACTCTCCCTTATGATGATTAATTTTGTAATAGGAAGAGTGTTTTGAATTTGGAGGAAGACACTCTTTGCTCAGTTAATTCCTGAACCTTAAGTGCTTTTCAAGATTGACTTGAACTTCTGTGCTCGGAATCACCCGGTTTCTCAATAGCCAGATTTTATTTTGGTTTGAACACTGTGGGGCCAAAGGACCAAACTGAACCTGATCTAAACTTGTTTCTGTGAAACTATGCTTAGTGAGGACATTTCTAAATAAGTAATTCTAAAGCAAGAGTGATTGTAAATCACAGAGCAGAATCATTGGAGGAAACATTTAATGGCTTCTTAACATTGTCCATAAAGCTTCAGCTTTTCAGCAACTGTTCATTTTGTTACCAGTTTTTAAGCAAAACACCACCTTTGAGAGAATCATACTTTTCATGTTACTCTAAAAGTTTTTAGTGTCATTTGTTGTAATAGAAGTGATTAATGTCCTAGGAGAGAGTGCATTCATTTTTTTCCCCATTGCTTGTGTTTCTTATTCACACAGCTGTAGCTTTTTGATCTGTGACTTAAAAAAATGGGATGAACATAGATAAAAATTATCCTTTTTCTTTGTCACATGGCTTTTGGTTTCATCTGTGAATAATACAAATGAAGGCAGGTGAAAAATACTTCTTTTTGCTTATGCTGATGTTTTTGAGAACATTAGTTTTGTTCCTTAGCAATGACTAGGCTCCTTACTACAGAGCAATTTTAAATTACTCTAAAGTACAAAGACTGTTAAAAGGGAGCATTTAAATTGTTGGATTTTGTTGTTTGATTTAAATCATTTGCTTGTATTTCCTGTCTCATAGTGTCCTTCTAAAAATAGATTAAATTGCTTGCTGTTTGCTCAGTGCAGCTCCATGATGGAATAGCCTGTTTAAAGCTACTTCCTCTCAGCTACTCTGCCCCTCCTGCAGCCTGAATCTCTCCCTCATGGCCTCCCACAACAGATGTTCAGTGACTTAAACTTTGCTGAGTGAAGGTCTTTTATAACTTTAGGAAGCTTATTTTCTTTATTAGAAAACAACCATCACCAAACCAAACACCCCCCCTGCCCCCCACCTCTGAACAAACCCTAAAAACCCACCAAGAACTGCGCAATCCGTAATCTAAACAAAGGTCACGGTTCAGGGGCACAGATCAGCCTGTAGCCAGCCCCTACAGTAGTGAAACTGGAAGGAAGCACCTCGTGAGTCTGTCAAATGCAGCTAGGAAGCTGCATGAGATGTGTCTTGATGCAAAGTACCATTTTCAAAACACAAGCTGGACTGAAAAATAATCTATTTGGGGCTGAGTCTAACATTGTATCAACACAGATAAAGACGTAGTTTGGTTAATTCATCAGTTTTTCTGCAGAAATGGGGGAAAAAGTCACATTGAAGAAACTTAGAATACTAATGCCACAGGAAAAACAAATTCAAATGTAAACTCGGTGAGAACAATTTTTTCCTGGCAGTATCCTACTTTAAAATAATTTCTACAAAGCATCCTTTTACATAGAATAGTTTTAGTCTTGTTAAAATCAGCTGTACTGTACATTTTTTACTTTGTGGGATTAAGTTACTATTCTAAGGGAATCTTTAGAGAAACCTGATGCCTGAAGTTGACCACAATATTGGCAAGTAGCATGCAGCCAGTTACATTAATGAGTTGAGAATTATGCTGCTTCTCTTGTACAAACTCAAATCTTAATTTTCCAAGTAGTTCTCATGGAACTTGCTTTGTAGGCACCTTTCCTTTCAGCCCTGAGATTTGATTAACAGCTCTTGTGCTGAGAGCACTTAAGTACTTAAGATCATGACAAAATCTTTTGAGCCTTCTTGGTGTTTGTTCTTCTTACAAGAAAAGTAAGACTGTTGGCCTGCAGCTTTTCATTAGTATCCAATGAAATATCCTCAGCTGCTTCTGTTACACACAAAGATAAAGCAAGATATCTGGACAGTTTATTGGACCTTCAGAGCTGCAAAAGAAAGACTGGAATGTGTGGTCACACGCGTATAGGAAAAAGGGAATTTGGCTACTAATCATTCTGAGTCTGTTCACCCCCTGGGCTGTGGCTGATTAGGTTTAGTTACTGCTACAGCTGACAGAAAGGTATGTCCTTTACTGTATCAGGACAAGTTCCAGATCAGAGCAAGATCTGTCTGTATGAAGGTTCGTAACTGGTAAAGAATAAGTTTAATCACGTGAGGGGAAAGGAACGGCAGTATAGTATTATGGCACTGGGTGTATTGGTGAAGTGGATTGTGCAGAAGGAATTTTAACAGGTGCCAAGTGTTCCTGTCACTAGGCTGTGAATAGAGATATCAGCTGGTGCTGGTCTTCAGTTTCATACCAAAAGATTTGGGGTTGACGTTGCTTACCTAAAGCCCAAGAGTGTTTCTACATGATACTCTTGTCTGAAAAGTTGTAATTAACTTAGGGTGCTTCATTTCCTTGATGGTTACTTGCTGAAGCAGTGCTAGATAGTAGTATCAATTTGCTCGGGGGTTGTTGTTAATGTCAGTATTGTTTTGTTGAGGAAGTGCTTTCCCTGAGTCTTCTAATGTGATGACCATTTCACGTGGAAGCAGGCTGGCAGACAAGGGCTTTTAGATTAAGAACAGGTCATCTAAAAATCTCATTTTCCAGATCATCAAAATCTGTTCACAGATGGCTATTTTTGACCTGGTTTAGAAATCTAATGCAATCTGTCACTCCATGAAAGCAAAGGTATGTGTATGTGTGCATATAGAAATGCCTATGGTTAAAGCAAAGGGAGATTGTTGGACAAATAGTGTTTCTAGCCACATCTGTTTTGAAAGAAATATAATGTTTTACTATATCAATTTATTAGGTATTTATGAATTTCATATGTTTTTCTCATTTTCATACTGTGTGAACTATATACAGTGGTTGAGCAACGAGAACATTTTTTACACTTGGCGTATGTTGCTTAGAAAGAATTTATTGTTTTTAGTTTACTAAAAAAGTACAAAGGAACTCTAAGCTACTTGCAAAACTCCATAGTTCAGCTCTGGATGTACTGGTTCTTGGAACTTCACTTTTAAAATTTATTTTATTTTTATTGCTATTTCCTATTTGGAAAGGCAAAGACGAATTGAAAGTCCTTTCTGAGAGGTACAAATAATATATCTACATATAGGAATTATATACAAATGTAACTGCATAGTCTACTTTCAAACATTACATTAATTTCATATAATTATCACACTGGCTGTTCAGTAACAAATTTAGTTTCTAATTGAATGAAGTTTAGCCATGACCATTTTAATATTAAAGGGGATTATTTTTTCAATATATACCTCTTGAGGTCTTGCAGTCATACTCCTTCCCTTTAGCCCTACCTCACCCACAAAAAAGGTTATCTTTCATTTGCAAGTAATGGAACTTCTTTCTCGACATTCAACATAATTGTATCTGTTTCCATTCAGTTTTAAACTCGTGCATAGTTACAGAATTCTAGGTATTTCTGCATGTTTTAATCCACAATGAGTGGTATGTTTCTGTTTTAAGTAAAATTAAGAATTAGAAATTTGCTGGCATCTTGATGTTTTACATATAATCTGGATTTTGTGCATCAGTAGCTTTTTAAGCATAAATTGTGATTAGATAATCAGAGCTCTTTTGTGTACACACATTTTCCTTTTTCTGTTTTTGCTTGATCTCTGAATATCGAAGCAACAACGCTTTTCAGATGAAAGAGAACTTGAAAGGAGTGCTTGAAGTATTTTTTCCGGATTTCCATCATATCTATTGAGATAGAAGGCTTAAAGGAGAACAGGAGAAGCTCTTAACTCTTGACATACATTGCCAATCTGTTTTTGTTCTTGGCATTCTTCCCTAAAAACTTCTTTGGAGAGTATTTTCCTGAATATGGCAGAAACAAAGTGAATTGTTGTTGATTTGGATACGATGCCCTTTTCAGATTTTAGGTATTTTGCTTCTCAAGTCTTTCAGCATACTTGCTCCCTGAAGTCAAATGCTGTGGCATTGAAAGTTCAGCTGCTTTTATTGGATTTATTTTTTGGAGGTGGGGTTTTGTTTGCTTATTTGTTTTCTGAGATAGTTTGAGAAATGGCTCTCTAATGCCTTCTTGATAAAATAAAATATGTTGCTGCTAGAAAACAGCAAGCTAAATTTGTTGATGCACTATCAAATCTTCCTTAGTGCATTCAGATTGGCAGATGTGTGCTGGTGACCCAATACTTAGCAGCACAAGAGCAGGAAATTTTGTTCCAAAGGGTAGAAATAATACCTGGCTGTCATGCATTCTCTGCTTTTCAGAAAATTGCATCTTGGGAAATATATCAAAGATGACACAGTGGCAAGTATCTAAATTCAATTAAAAATACTAGATGCTTCAAAAAATTTTAAGTAGCAAAACTTTAAGGAAAGTAGCAAAACTTTAAGGAAAGTAGCAAAACTTTAAGGAAAGTAGCAAAACTTTAAGGAAAGTAGCAAAACTTTAAGGAAAGTAGCAAAACTTTAAGGAAAGTAGCAAAACTTTAAGGAAATGTATTTGTATTGATTCATTCCTAAAAGTATCTTCAAAGATTTCTTTCTTCTTACTAGTTATACTCTGAAGCATCTAAGCAGTGCCCTTGCCTGCCATTATAAGCAGGGCAGCCCACTTTTCTTGCTTCTCTTATCACTAGTGTTATAGCAGGGTACAAATAAGCAACATTGTAAAGAACAAGGAAGATGAATGTGATTTTGAG
The DNA here is from genome assembly GCA_013399895.1 of Serilophus lunatus. NCBI lineage: Eukaryota > Metazoa > Chordata > Aves > Passeriformes > Eurylaimidae > Serilophus > Serilophus lunatus. Next base: position 131,494 of record VXBA01001382.1, read on the forward strand.
GTTTTCCTTGTTCTTTTTCCAGCTTCTTGCATTCCCTGTGCCTATGTTCCTCAAGCTGAGCTAACTGTGCTGCCATGGTAGTCTATTTCTGAGCTGTAGTAACCCGGAATTCATGGGGAGAAGATAGCAAGCCAGTGACATATTCAGAATTGTACAGTCTATTTTTTAAGTCTTGTTTAAAATAGCTAATGTTAACTTTTCTGTAGTGAAATTGGCTTTGCTAGGTTTAAGTACTTAGTGCTAAATTGAGTTTGTCACACAGTTGAATTAGGACCCAATATATTAGAAGTGCAGGGATAGAGAGAAAAGCTGTTGGAAACTTAAACAGATTATTCTGCTGCTTTGTCTCCAAATGAGGCCTTATAGTCCAAACTGAAGTGCTTGTGCATTCTAAGTTGTCAGGGTCTTGGCCATCTGAAGGGGGAAAGTGGAGTTGGCTTTTGAAAATACAGTTGATGGAGATGCCTCTTCTATGCGGAGAGGTTAAGGGGTTAAATTCTTGCCCAAAATAACTGATCTCATCAGCTCTGGTTGTTGAGAAAATGGAAATGCATGACTATATAATGTATTCTGGGCTTTTTTTTTTTATCAGTTCAGTAGTAGCAGAACCAAAAAATACAGATCAAATTGTTCAGCTTCATGGTAGATGGCAAAATAGTGCCACAAAGGGAACTTTTTTGTCTTGGAGGAATCTATAGAGCAACTGAAGCTCTTAACAGAGCGCATTTGTTGACATAAAATGTCTGGCTAGAGAGCTGAGTCTCTAGCTATGCTTGAAAGCTTGACAAATTTTTCTTTCTCAACTGTTCAGTGCTGGAGGAATCTAAACAGCCATTGGCTGCTGCCAATGTTGGGAAGAAACTGTATTTTTTTTTTTTTTTTGTATGTAATCTCCTACTTGAGTCAGTAACATGATTAATATATTGGATTGGTCAATTAATCCCTTGTTCTAGTCTTAGTGGGTTTTTTCCAGTTTGAAGAAAGAAATGTCTTTCTGTAAAATGTCTTTCCCCTCTATCTTGCTTCTGTGCCCCACTTTGTAATGCTGTGATGGTGATGAGCTTTAATTGGATTGTGCAGGCAATCATGTTTTAGTGATGCTAAATGGTGTCTTCCTTCACATTGCATTTCAGCTCCAGTTTTGTGGGCTTTCCTACTCTAAACCTTTTTATAAAGAGGAGAACTGAGTTTTCAAAATAAAGTTACAGAGTTTCAAAATAAAGTTCTTACAGGGTGCTCTGACATAACTTAAGTATTATCTTTAAGCACTTAATTGAATATTGTGCATGTCAAAAAACTGGAAATCCAGATTACAGAATCTGAATTTGGTTTCATGTGTGTGCATTCACCTTGAAGTAGGAAGTGGGAGGAGCACAGAAAAAGGGAAGATGTGGTAGGTTTTTTGTTTAGTTTTGAGCTTGAAAAGTTTTATCCCTTTCCCTTGGAAGAACTATGAAAAAGGTGTGTTAGCCCCCAGAGGAAGACTTCCTTGTCATTCTGCTGTTGAAGTGCTTCCTTTAGACACTCTCTCTTCGTGGAACTTTACCCAGTTACCCAGAAAAGAGTCTGGTTTCACATGACTTTAATGTGAGGAAAATCTTGAGAAATTTTGGGGCTTGGGGAGTGAAGACTGAGTTGGGTACCTAAGTCTGTACGAGAGTAGTGCATTTGATTTGTAACTTGTCTGAACTCAGACTAACAAGAGCAAAACATTGACGTTTGCTATGGTGTTAGACTTCAGTGCAGAAGCCATCAAAAATCCTCAGTATATTTTTGTCTAGAGCTGCTGCCGTTAAACTATTTCTAACACTTCATCTTAATGTAAAGGCACATTGGACATGTTAACAGATGTTCCAGTCACACCTTCAAATGACAGTGGAGACAGCTTTTTTTAATGCACTCTGAACTCTGAAGCAAGTGGCAAGAATGCAATCAATTTGTATCAGCTGAGCTGAGAGAACAAACTTTGTTTAGACATCAAGACCTCACTTCAGAGTTCTCCTGAAACAACAGTTTCAAGTCCCTTTCCAGTGCCTCTTTGTATATGCTCCATGGTTAGCTTTGGAAAACATACACATATATGGTCACCCGTATACAACCCATTTGTGAGAAGTGTGGATGTGAGATGTTTCTAAGAGCATATCATGAGTCAGCAAAAGTGTGTGAACAGTGTGCCAGAAAGAGGTCATCGGTGGGAAGACATGGAGTCCTGTGTCACTTTGTGCTTTTCCTTTAAAGCTGAGGATGCGAGTTGGCTCAATCTTTCCTTGCTATAGATCTTCAGTATTTACATGGATCAGATTGCTATTGAACAACTCTGCAGAAAGGAAAAAGTATGTCTTTCCTGAAGATAGGGTTGAAAAAAAGCAAGGTGATTCTGTTAATAATATAAAGCTATTTGAGAGCTGGAGACTGAGGAAGCATGTGTCTAGTAAAGTGCACTTGAGCTGCAGGCATCCGATAAAAAGTTGTGTTTGTTACTGTCACTTAGCGTTTCCTTCTGTATTGGCAAAGAAACCTGTGTTCCCTTGGTCTGTGCATTTTTAGTTTCCTTGTATTTTTACTAAGAGAGAATGATCTAGTTACCCAGGTATGTGCTAATAATCTCTGGGTACTGGAAGAGTGACGGTAAATAGGACCACGTGCATTCTAGACTTACATTTAGTTCTGAGTTTTGTCTTTAAAATTAAATGACTCATCCACATAGTGATAAGGTGCTTTAGCAAAACTGAGGGGTATTGCCCAGTTTCCTATCTTGAGAGTTTTGTTTTTGTCAGTCAGCCAAAGAAATTTAGTGCTCAGCTTTGGTTATTAATGGATATGTAGAGGGGAAATTGGTGGTTTTATTCTTGTTTCATACTCTTGTGTTTTGTAGTCTCTTGGTTACCCTTAGTTCCTCAATCCTGTCTCTTTTGTTATCATTGTTAAATATAGTATACATACTTAGTTCTTGCTGCAGTTTTTAAATAAATATTTAGGAAGAATAGTCATGAATTGCATGGTACCTTTGTGCAAGTACCTTAGGCAGCTTCACAACTGCTAATTATCCCATCAGAGTGCTTTGAAGTCCAGTTTGTGATCTAAGACTGTTGGCTGTGATTAAACTGACTGTTTTCCATCTCCCCTTCTGTGGGGAGTGGTGGAGCTTGGGGTCAGTCCTCACTTGCTGTGTTCTGGTCATGTCTTTAGGATAAAATCAGTGGGCTATATAGAAAAGCTTAACTACCATGGATGGTACCTGATGGGGAACACTGATTAAAACCTGGACACAAGTACGGAAAGAAGCAGTAAGCATCCAAATACATGTGAATAAATTGGATGCAACAGATGGTTGGCTTGTGGCTGGCTACTGCTGAGCTCCAAACTCCGTGACTGTCAGGAGCTGCTGCCTTGGAAACAGAATACTGCTACGGAGTTTAGTAGGGACTTCACATTTGAGAAGGAAAATACAACATAATACTTTCCTTTTAGCTATGTTGCTGACACTGTTTAGTTGACAGATGACTAATGTATGGATAATGCTTTAATATGTAATCTTTTTGGTTTTTTCTGTCTTGTTTTTAGGTGAAGCTAAAAATCTTCCCACTTATCCGGGGCCAAACAAGATGAGGGATTGCTACTGTACTGTAAACCTGGACCAGGAGGAGGTTTTCAGGACCAAAATAGTGGAGAAGTCATTATGGTAACAAATATATATATAAACATTCTGTTAATTCTTCTCAGTCTCTCCTTACTATGTTTGTTTAATATTCCAAAGGTATTTTCTGGAGGGGAGAAGGGAGGATGAATATGAACATTCTTCTGCTTTTAAGAACACTAGTGGTAGAACTAGTAATGCCATGAAAGCTACTATATTTATGGCAAACTGTCTTCACCAAGGCAAACTAAATTAACTCTTTTCCTAACAATGTGCCACCAATGCTCCTTTCTTTCTGCAGTGTTTGTTTAAAATTTCCCTAGCTTTTAAAATCTCAATTTAGAAGGAGCACTGAACTCTTATTTTGCATCTGTCCGTGCTTAGAATTTTGTATTGGTCTGTCTACCCTAATGAGACGAGTTAGGGGGTTTTATTTTTTTTTTCTGTCGTGAAGCTGCAACTGAAAGGAGACATTTGAACATAAGATGCCTGTCTGACTCTCTGACACTTCCTGTGAGATTGTGGAAGTCAAATGTTGAATGCAGCAGAATGAGAAGCATGTAGTAAAAGTTAAAACACTTTCTCCTGGAAATCCCTAGACATCAAAAAATAATATTTAAAATATTATTTAATTTTTTTTAAATTTTAAATTAATATTTATGTAAGATTTTTAGAATATATGTATATTATGGTGAACGAGGCTTTTTTTTGAGTGGAGGGGAAAGTAGCAGCAAAGAACAGTGAAGTTAATAACACTTATCTTGAGAGAACTTGATCTTTTCCCAATTTGAGTAATACATTAGGAATTTGCTATTTGTCTCGTTATTGCAAATAATTTACTTCAGGAAGTACCTCTAGACCTTGCCTGCAAGCCCTTAGAAGTACTTGACACATTTAAGAATGTGAGTGGGATTTATTTCCCTAAGTCTGTTCTTTCACATAAATTTTTGTCATCTTTAAGCCTTTATCCCTCATCTTACATTTTGATATGCTCTGCTGGGGTCTGTAGAAAAGATTTTTGTTTCTTGAGGCATTTAAATTGGTTAAACATAGCGTTTTTGAATGATGATGCTAACACTTTTCCTATTATTTCCAAACAGAAACTGTTTGCCTTCTTCCTCACCCCCATAACTGGCATATAGAGTCCCTGAACCTATTATCCCTGAACCAATTGTTTTTCTAAAAGTGATTTTGAAACTCATACAAATTTATTCCTGGGTGGCTTTCTTCTGGGTGATCATTAGCGCTTTGCAGGGAAATGGAGGGTGGGAAGAGAAGATGTGTGAGAATAGTTGATTTCTTTTCTGTGAACTAATCCAAGCATTTTTCTATTGAAAAAATAATTTGGTAGGAGAAACAAGCAATAACTGTAATTCCTTCAGTGGGAAAAACTCCATCTGTCTTTAGATATCATTATAAAATGGGAGAGGTACACTGAGGTTGTGTAGAACTGGAAAGTTTCTGGTTTCCTTGGGAGCTAAATTCTTTTTGTTAATTGAAATGAATTCAGAGGAGAGCAGCACAACAATCAGAGGTCTGGAAAACATAACTGATGAGGAAAGGTTAAAGATTGGAATTGCTTAGAGGGGTGAGAGTGGACATTAATATGTTGTTGCAATTCGTGCGGCGTGGGGACCTATCTCAGGAACGTACCTACATATGTAAATAAAAAAATTAACCAAAACAAAAAAAAACAAATAACCTCCGACCAAAAAAAAAAGTTAAGCAGGAGAGAACTCATCTGCCTGTCCAGTATGGATGTTGCAAGTAATATTGAACTCAAATTGCAGTGGGGAAGAAAGTTGAGGTTAAGGTTTACTATGAAGAAAAATCTTTCTGTTGTTAAAGATTCTGAAGCACTGGAGTAGGCTGCCTTGGTTTTCCTGTATTTATTTGCTGATGGCTTTTAATAGGTTCTGTGTAATCAGTCCCAATTAAATAATGGGGATCTTCCAGCTTTGAAATGGTAGTGGACCAGATGACCTCTCAAAATCCCACTATGTACCTATTTTCTTTGATCTAAGTGTTGACTAAAGATCATCTCCTTGGTCGGTCATTCTTCTCCCAGTGAATTCAGTCTTCAGTGAGAGTCTGCCTTCTCCCTGGTCAAGCTTCTATTTTCAAATACTATTTTTGGGAAACTTGCTTTTTTACAGTCTTATAGATAGTGATATATGGCTAAATGGAAAACTGAATTTTTAAGCGTTTCTCTGTCTTTCTGTTACATGAAGGAAAAGCAGACAAAAATCCCAAATATGCCTGGGGACTCTTCCGAGTGTGTGGATAGGAATTGCTCTTACCTAGTGAGGCACACTCAAACAGCTACTTTATCTTTCACGACTGTGTCTGTACCTATTAAAACAAGTGCATACATAGACTTCCAGAAGATGTTTTTCAGATGATTTCAGACTCTAGTGCAGTGGCCTATTGTTTTCTGTAGGATTCTGAGATGAGCACATAGCTGAGCAGCCAGTCATGCTGTTATGTTTCTTTGCAGATTGATTCAAACCATTGAGTGAATTATGGGGCAGGCGAGGCTTATGTGCCCTAAGGCCCGTGTAATGTGTATTCCTGCTCTAATGGTGCTTCTTTGCCAGTAAGACAGTGAATTGCGTGTTGAGTCCCTTTTTCTCAGGTATCTCTGCTGTGATATGTTTGGCCAGCTTCACATCCCTGTTCCCAGTGCTTGACTCAATTATTTGAATTCTGCCTGAACATCAGCATGGCTAGCATTAAAGTGGGTGACACAGCTTGACACAGTTCTCCCCTACAGCTTGAAGGGAAGAACAACTGTCTCTGATCTGTTGTTCGTGCCTATCTTCTACTTCCTAATGCTTCATGGCTGACACAGGGCTGACTTGCTATAAAGTTTTAAGAATTGCCTGTATCATTACTCATGCTGATAACTCCCCCGTCTTCCAATAAGCTCAAAGAATTATTTTCACTTAATCTATAGAAAATAAGACACTTTGTGTGAAAATCTGAATCACAGGGTCTTTCATATGCAGCCCTAGTACTACTGATTCTGGAACAATGTCTTCTCATTCAGCTTTGTCCTGAAGAAGCCTATCTTTTCCAGACTTTCTGCATAAAATAATTTTTCATCTGCATGAAAAGTCTTGTAATTGAAGTCACATGGAAACACTGTCTTGTGTATTTGGGAATTCAAGGAGTTAGTGTTGGGGTTTTTTCTTTTTTTTTCTTTCATTTTTACTCAGTTGAGCTTCATTAGCCTTCTACTAAGTGTTGCAGAAATGTATATTTTTCCATGCAGGCCTTCTCCTGGTGCAGAACCTAAACAGAACTGCCAAATGGGAAAAAGGAAGCAGCTATCTCTCCTTCCCAGGGGGACTTGGATAAATGTGCAGTTCTGGCTTGCTTGGAATATCTGTGACTGAGCCTTCAGACTCTGACTCATCACATCCTGTGTTTTATACTAGGACAGTGTTAGAAGTTGCCTCCCTGAGCTCTGTCCTAATCTTCTTCTACACATTTTCATTTTTTATTAGGCTGTGGCAGAGGCATGAGAAGAGAGCTGAGGGCAGTAACCTTTGAAATCAACAATATATGAATCATGACTCAAAAGAATTGAACCTGCACATCCTGTTGTCCAGTGAATTGCCCTTACCAGTGTTCTGAAGAGGATCTCTGTGACCCTGATGTTCTTTATCGAAGTTTGCATCTAAGTTTGCATCAAAACTGAGAGGAGCCAGCATGGTGAATCTTACCTCCTCTGTTGAGCAGTCAGGTGGAACTCGTAAATTACAATATCAAAATGAAGTCATTCTTATCATCCAGCCTCTGTTAGCTGCTGTTAAACTGGATTGTGACCCTGCTGCCTTGTGCTGGAAGATTTTGAGGGCTGCTGTGCTAACTTAGTAGTATCTAAATGAAACAAGTCAAGGGTTAGTTATTATGTGGGCAGGCCTTTTTATGACCATACAGAGCAGTATGAAAGTACTGTTTATACTGGGCAGTTCAGAGTCATCCCACTTCTCTGAGGATCTTCGGAGAAGCATAGTGAATGCATGGGTTGGTCAGAGTGAGCAATCCAGGTTCTCAAGAAGAGAACCTTGAACTCTTCAAGCAGCACTGTTTTTGTAAACTCCTTGGCACAAGCTTTTACTAAATTCTAAGAAGGTCACATGCAAGTCATAAGATACGAGGGAGAGGTCAGTTAGAGCCAGGGTTTAATATGCTTCTCTGTTTTGTATTTGTCATTCTATATTTATATTACTATCATCCACAAAGGCACTGAATAGAATTGGGTCCATTCCATGTAACCTAGCAAAGATGTACATGAAGGGACTTGTGCATTTTATGTCCTAAGGAACATGTGATAATGACTGTGGATTTTTTAATGCATAGATCTACAACTTTTCTTTGGTTCTGAGCTGCAAGTACTCAGCCTGACAAGAATTTGGCCTATTAATTTCCTTTGCTAAATCAACTACTTATCTTCCCCCATTAGTAGCTTCCTTCACTTCAGGTTCCACCATCCAGGACTGTTTCCTACCTACATCTTTCCTGAGGATGAGCTTTCTTGGCTTGTTGGTGTCCAGACTGACTTTGCATTTGCTGTTTGCATCAAATATGTCCATTCACTTAAAGGGCAGTGTCAGCTGCAACAGGAAATCAAGGCAGCTTCTCAAATCATAGGTGAAGAATGGAAGGAATGTGACATCTCTAAATTTGTTTCAAGGATATGTATAAAGGCAAAAACTGTCGTACGCTAAGAATCAAATGGCTGACGGTGTGTGCTTTAGAGAGATGAGCCAAGCATCTTGAGTCTGTGATTATTTAGTTCACCACTATTTCACTGAGGAATTTTTCACGTGCTAAACATAGTGATCAAAGCCTGAATGAAACAGCACATGAAGCCAAAGGCACTTTCCCCACCCCCAGTCTGGGTTGTTTTGGTTTTTTGCTAGTCTCCAGTGAGCTCAACGGTGAGAACTGCAAGTCTGCAATGTGCTTGTGAGTGTATGGTGAAATGTGCTGTAAATTCATAGTTAAAGCTGTGTTCTCTTTAGCAAGTGGTTGCTCTGTCTTTGTTTTAAAAATAGATAGAGTAACAAATTCAACCAGTAGCTCTCAGAACTTTCTCTAGGTTATTCGACTGTCATATTTAATGTTGTTATTTTCTAATTCTAGGCTTGCTTAGACCCTTTTTTCCCCTCTGTTTTGAGTTCGTGGCTGCATAACTTTAGCTTCTCATATTCTGATAACATCTTGGATGCAGGCCACTTCTCAAATTTTAAACACAAAGTTGTTTCCCTTAGTTGGAGAGTTGCCAAAATTAGCTGTTGTATCTGAGTTAGCTCCATTAGCTGCTTCTGCATTCTTACATTGCCAGCTCACCTCCTTGAAATAACAGCTTCCCCCAGCCCAGAGGCCTTAAGCAAGGAGGCCTTGAGGTGGATGCAGTAGATTGTTCTGCAGCTTCTCTCCCATGTCTTCCTGGGGCCTGCCATCTTCTGCACTTGACTGCATCTAACCGTGGCTTGAATTCCAAACTTTAATTCTGAAACAACCCAGACCTTTAAAGGGAACGATTTTAGATAGGTATAGGTACAACTGCAGCCTGGTCAAGGATATTATTGAAGCCAAAGATTGCATGGTCATATAGGGAAGTAATATAGCTGGGAAGAGTGCCAGTAAGGGAAGCAAGGCTTAATGGAAGGAGGAGAATGCAGTGAATCTTGAGACCCAAGACAGGGTTTATGAATGAGAGCGTTTATCCACACAAAAAGCCACACATGTGAGTAACAATTGTTGATGTTGTAGGCTGCTTTGAGTGATGAGGAAAAAAAAAAGCCAATGCAGCTGTAATGTGACTTGTGCTGTTTGTGTGTGTCGTCTTACAGAATATTTTGGGAGGTGACCAGGGGCCAAACGGCTGCTGCTTCAATTCATCATAATCCTTGTAAGCCTCATTGAGCCAAACCAGCAACTGTCAAGTGAGGTTGATAACTATAGCTCATGTGTCTGTCTGGCTCTTCTGAGCATAGGATTGAGAAAACACACACTGCTTTATTATTTTTTGCTGTGTAGTAGGGCTGGTTGTGGGTGTAACACATCACTGTTCATCTGGGTGCCTCTGCCCAGTCATACGAGAAAAAATTTGCTTAGGTTTGGTGTGTGTCCAGAAGACTGCAGACAGCACTATTAACAGTGGGCATAAGCGATATGTTTGGATTTAGACGGTGCCTCCTGTGCCATATACTTCCTGCTGCATGTCCTCTGCCAAATCTGTGCTTCAAAAATAATATTCATTATTTTTAATAAATTGCGTAAGGAAGCTACAATGACATCTTTTTCTTTTTATGGTTCCTGTCTTATTTTTCTGTTGTCTTCTAGTTCTGCATCTAATAGGACACTAAAGTGCATTCAGATTTTATTTGGCTTGCTGTATCTGCTTTGAATAGACCTTCTCTACCCCACCCCACTCCTTTTACATATGTGGCAAAGCATAGTATAAAAAGTATTAGCCAAGTAGTAGAAAAAGCTTAGCAGTGGAAACAAACAAGTGTGTTCCTTTGTACTGGCTGCTTTTGCTTCCCACTCACACGGTGATGTGAACTCTGGTGTTCAGTTCGTGCAACAGGATGAATCCAGTATTTCTAAACCTTTTAAAATAGTCAGAGGATGTGGAGTTGTCTGTGGCATGTTAATAGTCCTTACTTTCAATCACAAAAGCAGTTTAGAAAAAAAAAAATCCATGCACAAAGAATTCTGGTTTGAGGGATTTCATTATTATTCATCATGTAACTCTTTCACTTCATCCACTGAAGTACTGGTGCCAAAAAAACCACAAAACTGCCTTAGCAGTTTAGCTTCAATCCTAAGTATTGAGAAACAAGCATGAGGTTTTGCAACACAGCCTGAAACTAAAGAAATGTTTTTACACAAACTTTTTTTAATTAAGTCTCTTCCTCTCTATTAATATTATTTGTGATGATTTCAGTAGATATCTGAAGTTCAGAATTAAAGTTGCAAATATGCCTCTGGAATTTAGTAAAACACATAAATGTGAACAATTTTTGAACCCTTTCTAGAGGAAGACGCTCCCATTTATCATGTTTGAAGTAAGGATTCTCTTCCTTAATTGCTTTCGTTCCACTTGATCTGCACAGTAATTTTTTTCTCTTCTTCCCTGACTCTTCCTGAAAATATCCATTGCCAAAACACACATTAGAAGAGATGCAAAAATAGATACCTTGTAATGAGAAGGGCTTGAAGCTGGACAGCTGTATCTCAGTGAAACAATGCCTAGAGGGATCTTTTTGGGTTTCGTTTTCTTGGTATTCCTGCTTCCATGAGCATTCAGAACAAGCAAGTTTTTGGTGAGGGTGGAGTATGTCTGAAGATTCAAATCCATTGCACTATTTATGTGTCTACCTAACTTTATATTTTGTACATCTCTCTTCTGTGATGACAGCCATGGAAGCATCCTAGGGAAAGTGTCCTGAAGAGGGATTGGTTAGTGTATGTGTTGGTGGTAGAGGCTGTATAAAAGCTGTGCAGTAAGAGAGCCCTGTGCTTCTTGTAGAAAAAGGACTGCTGAGGTAGGGCTTTCCTCCTTCAGAGCGTATTAAGGTGATGGGCATGTACTGAAAAAAAAGTGAGAAAGGGATGCGAGGTATGTGGAATAGAAGGCTACAAAGTCAGGCCCTTGTGTGCCTTAAAGCTTGGAACAAGGATTTAAAAGTTGGTACGGGTCTTTCTCAGTTTCTAATCCCATCACAAAAAACAAGAGATTTAGATTTAGAAGCATGCCCTATTTCATAACTAAAGAGTAGCTGATAATTGCACTGCTGCTCTTCTTGTTGCTGTGATGGCAAAACTAAAAAGAAAAAATTGTTCTAAACTTAGTCTTTATGGCATAAGTTGGGTTTGACAATGCAGTTATACTCAGCTTGGAAGGAGATGAATAGCATTTGCAATGCAGGACCACTGTTTTTCACCTTGCAAGTCCCTGTTCTCAGCAGTTATGTCCAATCACTTGTTTGAAGTCCAGAATATAACACTGGTCCTGTCCATGCCCTTCCCTTGTGAGCACATTGATGTGCAGCCTATAATGCAGGGTTGGGGAGGGGGCCCTCATTATTTCTCCTCTTCTTTGAATGATTAAAATTTCTACCGAGTGTAGTGTTGGTTAATCTACAAGGAAATCCCAACTCAACCCCCCATAAGTTAAATCTCAACTCACTTGGTTCTGAAAGATTTCCGAGTTTTCAGCCGGGCTATTTCCAGTATTTGTTTTGGAGGATGTTGTCAGACTCCTGAGGGCCGTGTAGGCAGATGCTGCTGCTTTTTATTAATTGCTGTGTCAAAATAAGAGTACTCACTGAATCCCCATCAGATTAATTCTATCTTTTGGGAGAGAGGAGACACTGAGGGAGAGATTTAGCTGTTCTTTTGGAAAAACCATTCTGGAGCCCTGGGGCTCTTGTTCAAGATAAGTTAGCTTGGGAAATAAATCATGGGATTTGACTGCTGCGACCTCTTGCTCTTCAGGTCTGGATGGGAGACAAAGCGAGTACTGTTCTGAAGAGATACATGGAGAAAAAGCACACATTTAAGTGGAAGCTGGAAACAGTTGTGTGCTTGCTTTTGATTCCTTCAGAAAGAAGTTACTGTTTCTGCAGAGCTACACGAGATTGGGGGTGCGGGCATATCAGATTTATCTTGATGTGTATCCTTACAGTTAAAACTTTGCTAGCTAATTACCCAGTGCAGAGTGAGCATGCTTGTGTTGGAAATATGCTTGCTTAAAGTAATTAAGAACCTGTGCACCTCAGCGGTGTTGCCTAAGTTGTGAATCTGCAAGGGGTTCAAGATCTCAGAGGAGGAAAGCCAACAGCAGAACAAAGCTTCTCTTCTGTTGACAGTGGCTCAGACTGCACTGCTCAGACTAATAAGCCTTGTGCCTGGACGAGTGACTCGATATGGTCCCTGCGTGGCTAAGTCAGCCTTCACAGTGGTTCTTCTCTTAATGAGTCTGTTTCTGATACCATGCATTGGGCTAGGTACCTACTGTTGTCCACTCTGCTTTCCTGACTCTCCTGTTTGTTTTGCCATGGTGTGGTCTTAATTTGACTTCTGCCTCTGGTCACCCCAAGTGGCAAACATTAATAGGGGACTTGCCAAAGGCCCCACTTGCCTCTTCTGGGCTCTTCCCCCCAGAATCAGCTGAGCTGCTCAGGAAAAGTCACTTATATTTATATTGTCTTTAGACTTGCAGTATCCTGAAGCCTCACTCTTATTCTTGATAGAGGATTGGATACATAATCCACAGTTCATTAAGTATAATTTCATTCTAAGGTCATTAGTGAGTAAATTCATCTGTCATGTTCTTCCAGTAGAAAGGACAATTTTATGGCTGAACAGAGTATTAAAGCTCAGGACGATGGAAGTGTTTTGCATGTACAATGCACTAGATATTTGGGCAATATTTATGTGTTTGTGTATCCTCCTTGGGTTAAGCCTGTACATGAAAACTTGCACTAAGTGATGTGCAAAGAATGAGACCCTTCGGTCTGCCAGCATGGCTGCTGGGACAGTCATAGCTCCCAGTTTGGTAGAAGCTGCTTATACCAAAGACTTAGGGTATTTTGTGCTTGAAGTAGTGGCTGCTAAAGCCTTGATTCCAAATAAAACCTCTCAGAGCAGAATGGGTAAAAAGAACATAACAGAGTGCTGAATCCAATGGGGTGGTTTGGACAAACAGTCAAACCAGCTGCCATTTCCAGTTGCTAGATTTTTCCTCCCTTGCCTTCACAGAAGAGATGACTGAGTGGGCCTCACATTAGTTTTCGTAACTTACAGATGGATGCATTTGTTTCAAGGAATGGGAAACTGTTTCAGTGGTGGAAATTTAACCTGTGGGTACGCTTTGGGCTTAGTTCTTTATCCAGTATGTTTTTCCATGTGGCTGGAGACATAACAAGTTAAATAATGTTCTTGTTGAACATTGAGTGATGTTTCTGGACTTCATGAAATTAATGTGGCATATTCCTTTCAAAGAAAGACTGGCTAGCTAATTTACAGTGCCTGTGTGTTTTGATGGGAGACTTGTCATTTAGCTGTCAAGGGAGTGTGATAATTCTGGGGGAGTGTATTTTTACTGTAGGCAGAAATACAAGCAAAAATGCATGGTGATGCAAAATATCCTGAAAGAAGCCAGGGGAATGACCTTTCCTGACAAAATTCTGAAAAATTTAAAGTTAATCCAAGGAATTATTAATAATTTTTGCATATCTAATTTTCTAACATAAAAAGGCTTTAGTAGTGTTTAAAGCACAATTCTGTCTCATTTTTGAGCTTAACCAAGATGTTAAGGAGGTCTGTGCTTGAGAGGAATCATAACCTTTCTGTTTTTTTGGCCTGTTGGAGTTGGATTTATTTTTAAGTCTACATTTGCAGTGCTTGTTATATTTGTCCATGTGACTCAAATTTCATCCACTCATTTAAATTTACTGAAGCATGAATGACTTGGAATGAAAGGTCTGTGTAAAATGGTAGACCTGTCAATGAATAAATAATGTTGATATGTGCTTATAGCTCTTAGGAGTAAATCCTTAACCATAAAATTGGACAGAGAGAAACTGAATGGGTTGCTGTCAGGTGTCTGAGCTTTTTTTTTTCCCCATTTAAATTAGTAGGATATAAAGAAAGCCCCTTAGGCCCCTAAAGAGCTTTTCATGCTGAGATAGTGTTGTTGTTTTTTTTCTAAACCTGGTCTTGCCATAAAGAAACTTACTCTATTAAATTTCATTGTGATAAAATAGATATTCAGTGCTATGAGGTAGCAAGGATGGTGCCAGCTCCAAGGCTTAGTTAACCATCCGTTGACTCAACATGCCTTTAAATGAGAAACTTTGCAGGTGATGAGAAAAGATGTGGTGGCTGTATATATTTAAAATAAAATGCCTAAATGATTTAAATAAAAAATATATATCACAAATAATGTGATCTCTGCCCTCTTTGTTATGGGACACTTGTTTTCCAGATAGAAAGAAGTATCTGTTCTTTTTTGTTCATTGAGAAATCTTGTTCTATGGGAATTTAAGATATTTAGGAAGAGTCAACGTGGAACAGTGATTGAAGGTGCGCATTCATTGGTGGGAAAGACTGTCACAGTCCAGGGTGATGTTCTGGGTGTGAAGTATAAACACACTGGCTCCTCCAGGATACCAACACTAATGTATTTTCCTTTTGTTTGTTTGTTGTTTTTTTTGTGTGTGTGTTCGTGTATGTTGTTTTTTTTGTTTACTCAGCCCCTTCTATGGAGAAGACTTTTACTGTGAAATTCCTCGGACCTTTCGCCATCTCTCATTTTATATTTTTGACAGAGACGTTTTTCGAAGGGATTCCATCATAGGTATGTGTTCATAAATTGCTACTTTCTTTACAGCTCAATTCTCTGTTAGATCGTACATGGTTTTTATGAGTTGGGGGTCTTGATAGGACTGATGATGACAGTGGTGCTGCTCAGTATTGTCCTTTTTTGTCAGTTGACAAAAATGCCTTCAGCATTACATACTGTATTTAAAAAAGTTGGGGAGATAAATGCTGTCCGTTGTGATGTAGATGCAGATCGCAGTTTAACTGAAATAGAGAATAAAACATTGTTTAAATGTTGACAGTGTCATTTACTGCATTTTTATTTTTTTCCTAAATGCAAGGCCTTCAGTCTTGTGGTTTTCCAGGGTTCCATACACTTAGCTGCCTTCAGTGTTGTTAAACTATGAGTTACCTTAATGACAGGCGAAATAATAGCTACTGGCCATAGGTATCCCCAGTACGATGATGACAGAATTTTATGGAGACTCTTGGAGCAAGGAATCACCTCCAGAACTTCCAGTGCCTGTTAGACATCAGCAAGATTTCTGCTTTTCCAGATATTATTTGCAATACATTTCACCTGCAGCAAATTGCATGACGTTCCATTTATCTCTTCAGGGATAAAAACCTTGTAAAAGACTAGTTCTTATTGAGGGGAACAGTTTTCACTTCAAGTCGCTTTAACAGTTTGGATTTTTTTTGTCCAGTTTTTCATCCCCTTGGAAATAAGTCATAGCTACCATTCTTCTAATGGCTATAACTATCAATGAGATGTATGCCTTGAACGAAGGTTGTAGTAAGGAAATAATTTTCCATAATACATTTTATGGTATTATGTTAAACTGTATGAGGTGGTGGTGCAAATGTCTATATATCTTTGCATTACAGTAGTTCATAATACAGTCACCAGCTTTTTCTTTAGTTATTGTTTTACATATGAGCTGGGAAACTGGGTTGTCATTCTTTTTTATGTCCATAAGTGAGCTCATGTGTGTATAGCATCTTGTATCCTGGGGAGAAGGGGGTGAATTTCTGATGGTTGAATGAGATTTTGGAAAGCTTTTTGGTATCTCTAATCTCTAGTTTCCCTTGTACTATGACAGTGACACCTTCCTTCTTGCTTAATTGATGAGTTTTTCATTGTTTAAATTTTCTGATCTCCTGTGTGTCACCAGTTTTTAGCAGCTGACCCCTCACCAGACCATGGACTGGGACTTTTCTTGGTCAAGGCTTTACTCGCTCTCTTGGAACAAGGATTGTGTTTTCCAACCAGGGAGACTTAATTTTAGGTCCATATATTACTGAGCTTGTGAATTTACCTGTGTGTGATCTGCTATATTTGACCATCTCTTTTCTTTGTTTGTTTGGCTGGTTTTGAGAGGGTTTCAAGACAGAAAGAACTGAGTATATGTCAAAATGGTGAAAATTTGTCAAGTAGCTATTTTTTCGAGATGGTTGGTTTGCAGAGTTCCTTTTGATTCACTATTTAGTATTTCCAGAACTTTCTCTTGCTCATATAATACTGATTTCCAGGGTGATTTGAGCTCAGAGTAGGCATGCTTTTATTTGTTCAAATAGGAAGAATAGGTTTGTGATGATAAATTCTTAAACTTCCAAAATGCATCTCTGTGTGTGACAGATGAATGCTTAAGCCACCAAAAGCGGAAGGTGTGGGAGCAAGAAAAATGAAAAGCAAGAGCCTCCTGAAACCTCTGACATAAACTTCCGAGGAGAGCGAACAAAGTCAGAAACTGGAACACATGTGTAGCAGATATGTTATGGAACATACTGTAGCATTTTGGCATACAGGAAGGGAGGATTATGCAGATAAAGATATCTTTTGAGTTTGCATGTTTGTTTATTACATGTGCATTTTCTTAATTGCTAAGTCATCTAGGATTTTGTTAGCTGAACAGATACAACTCTTGAAAAATTGTGTTGGAAGAATATTGGATGCTGGTTAAAATGCAAATACAGTAAAGAAAATGTGGAACTCAGTGGTTCTGAAATATTGTTGTCTTTTTTTAGATAAAATATAACAAATATACAGTTACTGTGGAAGTTGTTTGATATTGTTTGTCTTGACTGTTATTCACTAGAGTTTATGTACCGATTTTTGTAGTGTGTTGAGATGCTTTGAGTAGGAAATGTGCTACTGAAAGTAATGGTAAATGCAATTTAAAATTAATTTGTTTTTTTCTGAATGATCAAATAGGAATAGTAGGCCAATTTCCTGGAACATGTCTGTATAATACATGAAATAGCTATTTCTGTCTATAGCTGTTGCAAGAAAAACATTGAGGAGATGAGACTATCTTAAAAAACCTGTCAATTGGTACCCTTCCAGTAATAATGGGGAAGAAAGATACCTCTGGCTGGATGTAGTAGAAGGAATATTAGGATAGTAGTGCTGCTACATCAGTCAAATGTAAGTGTATGTTCTTGTCTTTATATTTTTTAGCTTTTTAGAAATGTTGACTGAGAGAAACTGTGCCAATAAGATGGCACCCTTAATAACTGAGCTAGGTTTAGTGAAGAAAACCATCTCTGTGCTATGCCCTGAGCTGGTATTCTCTAGGTGTATAATGAACAGCTCAGGCTGCCAGGCTGTGACCTTAAACATACAGATAGGTTAAAAAACAGGAAATGTGCCACACCAAGTCACTTCACACTGCGGTGAGAGATTAGATAACATGATCTGCCCTTCAGGAGACAAGTACACAATTATTTATCCTCTACTTAAATCAGTGTGGTTTTTCTCACCCCAGCACTTTATTTGTGTTGGTGTCAGATGCGTGAAAGTGACTTGCTAACATCTCTGTTAAGCAGGAACTGAATAGAACAAAATGCATCCCCTGTGAAGTCCTGAGGGAGGGAAAGTGCTGCACTGTCCCTGTACTGCACTGGGGAGTAAGAAGTTTTCTCTGAAAGTTTGTGGTACTCTTGACTGAGGGAGGCTTGGTTGCAATGCTGTTGGGGATGGAATGGTGCTGACTAAAGCACAGGTGTGAAATGCCGGAGCCTTTCAGTGAACGAGCAGAAAGCCTGCGGGGAGAAGACTAGTGAGTGGTTCTGTTAATTATGTTTACTATAACTTAACTGCTGTAAGTCACTCTCATAGAGGTTATTAGGTGTCTTCTACAACAATTGAAATTCTTGTGGCCATTGTATTCTGGCAGGCTAAAATTGTCTTCCTGCTTAATACTAGTTGAGGTGAAGCAAAGTAAGGCAATAAAATAAGTTTGCCTTCAGAGGTAGTTCAGCTTAGCTACTCTGGACTAAAGTAGATGAAACCAAATCTTGGAGACTTTTCCAGAGTGGAAACATGTTGGAATTGAAAGTTTTTTGAGGCTTGCATGTTTGAGCTGTCTGTCTCTTTGTTAATGGCTACTTCCAAAGTTGAAGAGGTGTGTTTGTAGAGTTGCCACCATTTAGTACCAAATGTCTAAGCAAGCCATATACTGTCGTTAGGTAACTGTTACCAAAGGCAGCTGAAGCATCACCTTTTGATTATTTTATTGATTTAAAAGAAAAAAATGACAAAGAATCATCCCTGCTGAACTGTGCTTATTGTTAAGCACAGGAAAGATCTTCCAATGCAGCATGAAGCAGAAATCAAGATTTCAATAGAAAATTGTGTTCCTCTGTTTCTTCTATCCTGACCATGGCTTAGGGAGCAGTCACAACTTGATTTACTGTTTCCATAATATACTGTTGGATGACATGGGAATGATATAGCTGCTCAGTATGGTCTAAATATAACTCCTAATGAAACAAAGGAAACAGATGACTCTGTCCCACAATGACAAGTCTCAAGAAGCTATAAGCTAGAATTATCCTGAGATCATTCTCTACAGTTGCACAGAGAGGCTAAAATAAATAACTTTGTGTAGAATAAGTTGTTGAGATGCACTGAGAAAACCTGTTAATATAACAGATAGTCACAAGAGCAAGAAAAAAAGTTGAGCCTTGAAAAGGGATATTTTTTCTTTGTCCTACAAGTACATGTTATAAATAAAACTACTGAACATAATGTGCTCGACTATCCTTTTTTGCAGTAGTCCTCCTTACATAATTACAAATGTTAATATTACCTGTACGTAGAGTATCAACACATCCATTGTTCCAGCTTACCTCTGACTACTGTAGTTTGAGCAGGGCTTTCTGTATTTGAGGCAGTACTTCTCTCAGCATTAGCAGATGTTAAGGAATCTCTGTCTGGTTTACGCCTTACTTGAACCAAGATTGTGAAGATGATACAGTGCAGGGCCTGGAAAGGACTGGTGATGGAGGGAGTGAAGGGAGATGGTTATTCAGTGCAGACAGCATGCTCAGGCTTTTGGTGCCTACTGTAAGGCAGACAACGGTGACTGCAAGTCTAGTTTAGGATTGCTCTCCTATTGCAACCAAATGTGGGCTTATACCCAGTCTCTCAAATGTATAAATATTTTAAAGGTGCAGAGGTGTGGTTGGATGAGGTTTTTCTGTTTGGGAGTTTTCTTTCTTTTTTTTTTTTTAAACAGGAAGGGAGAGTAGAAATTCTGATATAAGCCAGGTGAGATCTTTAGGATGGTGTCTAGAAAAACCACCCTGATAAAGAATAATTCATGCAATGCTGCAGCTTGCAACTTGGAAGGACAGAATGTACATTTTATCCACAGCCTACTTTTCTCTGCTTACCCAATATAAATCCCAGAAAGGGGAAAAATGGATTTAGCAAGTGATATTCTTACTGTAATCGGACTAGTTGAAAAAAAAACAACAAAAGTGAGGTTGTGACTATCATATACATAGAAGTGCATTGGATGCACTTCTGCTGTGCTGGAGATGTTCTGCCATTATTGCTACTAAATTCTTACCCATGTTAGCAGATGGTCTAATAGTGCTTGTGCTTCATGGTGCACTGCACAGAGAGAGAGCCATTTGCTGCTTCTAAGGCTCTGAAGCCTTATGTTGACCCTAATTCTCATCCTTATATTTGTAATCCTCAAATAGGGAGTTTGCTTGTTTCAGTCTTTTTCCATGTTACGGGAGCGGTGAGGGAATTGTGCTGTTATTGAACAAGGTAGGCATGTAGCCCTTTTTGTCTTGCAAGATCTCTGTACTTTTCTTTGATGAAAAATAACCTTTCATATGGATAATTATAAAATTCTAGGTAGGCTGGAGTAGCAATGATGCTTCACATTTCAAGGTAATTAAAGTTTCATAAGACTGTTGCAGCCTAAAATGTTGATTAAAATCCATTCTGATTTGTTCATAGTCTTTCCAGCTATTGAGAGGGACTTTCATATCAGTTATTTTAAATGAATTCACTGATAATGTGTCGGTGCACCTAACACATACTAACATGAAGCAACTTCTAAACTAGATTCCAAGCTATCTTATATCTTATTATCTGCCTAATATGTTATTATCTGCCTAATATTGCAGCATATAGGAGCTGAAGTAGTTTCTGCTCAGAGCTCAGAAGACTGAATTAATTAGGCGTTTGGGACCTTTTAATGTGTGACTCAGACCTAACCCTTTGCTATAAATTAACTGTACTGCAGTTGTTATTGTATTAAAAATATGACATTATGTTGTTTCAGCTCACTTGGCAACAATATGCAAAGTTCTGTTGTTTTCACTGTGCAGGTATTCCAAGATAGAGATAACCTGAAGAGATGACAGAAGAGCTCCTGAAATGCTCTAGTTTTAGACTTCTGTAAAATAACTGCTGTTACATTTCAGGTAGGGCCTTGTGCCCTTTTAAAGTAACAAATTCGTGTCCTATTGCTGCCTTGACTTCTTTTTCAGTAAAGGAATTTTCTATTATTCTGTCATAAATATTTGCATATGTCAACAGCAGACTGGCAAATTATTATTAAAAGGTGGGATATATTCCCTTAGCTGATGCCTAAGCCTTTTGTCATCAACAGGTAATCCAGACAGAAGCTAGTTGTGTATGGATGGAGAATGGCTGAGCCAAATTATCAACTCTGTTAGTCTTTGTCTGGAGAGGTTGACCCTGGATTAACAAGCATGTCCAAGGGAAAGTTAATGGTCTGCGTTGACTTGCCTTGAAAAAGTTTTAGAAAGCAGTGAGGATTGGGCACTGAAGGTGCAGTGCTTCACCAAGCATTTCCCCAAGCAGTACAGCCAGAAATTCTTACCCTTGTCTGTTGTATAGTACTGCCTCTGTGCTCAAATTATTGACCTCCTACTATCTTCTGTTTATGCTAGTGTGACTCTTGAGCAAGGAAGCTGTAAAACAGGTCAGTTGAAACGACCTATGTGTTAAAAATACCAGTGCCACCCACATGTGACCTGTGAAACTTATTTCTTATCCCCTTCTCTTCCCTCAGAATGTTTATTTTCATTGGTTTGGGTATTTGTTTTTAAGATTTGTTCAATTTCCTCAATAGTTTCAGTACAGCCTGCTGAGAGGACATGGGTGGGGAAAGTAGGAAAGTAGGAAGCTCTTAGAGCAGTTTGTACCAGGGATTGGAAAGTGGATTTTGCACCCTTAAGACCGTTGGGGCCTAGGTAATAAATTCACTCATCCCTGAGCTGGGTGCTCAAATAACAGAAGGAGGGGGTCCGATGTGGCATGTTGCATTTTTGGGCAACAGGATTTAAATGTGCTGGTGAAGATCAGCAGGCTTTGGAAAGAGATTAGTTCAGATGAGAAGAATGCTTTTACCTCATCATTGCTGGTTTACTGCTGAGAATCTAACTTTTAAAAATGTAACTTCACTAAGTTTTGAAATTAGACCGTAAACTGTTTGACATGCTCTGCCGTTTCCTGCCTCCTCACATACAATGTCTAAAGGCTTAAAAAGACACAGGCTGCAGCCTGAGGTGGCTCTGAGGAAACCAGCAGGAGTGGCTGGATGCCTCAGGTGCAAGATTTAGAGTCTGGAAGTGATCCAGGTCTTGAGAAAGAGCACAAGACAATGTGTTTGGGTTTGGGAGCACGCTGAAGAACTACAAAGATCAAAACATCCTGTAGATGAGTGGTGGTAAACCTTTCTGACCTCTTGTGTCAGGTTTATCTTCAAGGAGCGTTATAGGTCCTTATCGTGTAGCATCAGGTCAAATGACAGGTGCCAACAGCTTGTGATTAGCCTAGACTTAACCTAGTTCTGGTGAGGCTAGAAGTTGTTTGAGCCAGGTTGAACGTAGGTCAGCTGGTGGCAAAGCAGTCACTGTACCGGAGGGCAGGACCTGACCGTGCTCAGCAGCTGCACTGTGGCTTATGTGGGTCTGGATAGGAGGAATGTGGGTTGGATGAATATATGGACTTGGCTGGTGCAGGTGAAGAGTTATTGACAGAAATATGAGGGATGCTTCTGTACACAGAGAACCATTTAATAGATCAAAAATTCTGCCCTAAAAGTAACGAAGGCCCTTTTACTGCCCCCTCCCTTGTTTGGTTGTTTTTTTTCCCCCAGTAGAATTTTCTCCTTTGTGGATCATTTGGTACATACACGGTGAAACCCCCTGGATTATAGCCAGCCAAGTCAATAAGTTTCAGTCATTAATAAGACTGGCTTGTGTTCAGAGCAAACAGTGCTGTTCAAACAGTTTCCTAATCAAAGCAGTTGTAACACCGTGTTAACCCCCTCAGAGCTGGAGGCATTTGCCGTCGCCTGCAAACACTTCGTGCTGCAGTTATGTACTGACTTTGTGGTCAGACCACCTGGGTTATCCTGCCGTCCTCGAGGGAGATCTGTGGATCTCTCTGCTGAAAGAGAGGGCAGTGATCACACCGTTTCTGCTACCTACAGGTGCAGATACTGGGAAACCTTGAGATTTTTGCAGGGACACTCCCTGCATGGGAGGTGACTGTGAATGAGATAGGTTGCGGGTGAGGGTGTTTGGAAAGTGTGTGCAGCACTGCAGTCGGGTGGAGGATTTCTGCAAGAGATTAAAAGGTACAGTGAGGATAGCAAGCAGTGAAAGTAAACAGTTTCAAGGGAGGTGCAAAGCGATTATTGGAAGGTCATGCATTAAATGGATGCCTCCCAAAATGTTTTAGAGAAACTGGGTTCCCCACAAACCACTGTGGTTGGAGAATTGACATAGAAGCTTTGAAAAAACACAGTCATCATCACATAGATTCTTAGCAGCATAACTTGGTCTCTTCTGTTCAGTGCAATTCAGGTGTCTTATTTACTCTTTCTGACATATTACTTTGTAGGTTTGTGTAATTTAATTATTCTTTTTTAAGAAGTTTCAAGTTGCTTGCTCTACATATACAATAAAGAACCTGGTAATGAGTCTGCATTGTTGAAGTCTAGTTACGTTTGTCAGGAGATGGATCTGGTCATCTCTAAAGGACAAGCAGGAGTAGGAGAGTGTTGAGGCAGAATGAGCAGAGCTTGGGAATAATGGGTCAGAAGTTCTGTGGAAGCTGGAGCAGAAACCCTGGCAGATACTATGGAGGGCAGCTGTGGAAAGATGGCAGACTACTTTAGAAACTGGGACTGGAAGTCTGGAAACTGTCACTGAAGCAGCCGGAGGGTGACAGAGGAATGCAGTAGCAGCTGCAGCACAGTACAAGGAGCAGTCCAGCAAACAGGAGGGCTGAGTGAAACCATCCAGCAACAGTAAAAGGCAAAGGCCATAATTTGAGGGAATGCTTGTGTAATAACTTGCTGCTTGGACTTCTGTAAGCTTTTAGACTTCAGAAGAGAGAATGCTTTGTTTGACATTTTTTTAGTCTGATCATGTGGGGTTTTTGTTTTGGTTTTTTTTTTAAATTTTTTTAAAATTTCTAAAATTTTTTTTCTTCATAAATGTGGTCTGTTAACATTTGCTGAAATAATGTATTACTGATACATAGTCAAACTGCATGAATTTCAGAAACTGTGAAAGTGTCTTTCCCACTAGGACTATCCACCAGTGAATTTTATCTAACAGTATTTGGTTAGCCTGTGTTTCTGTAGCAAAGCAGTGGTTGCAAACTGTATGTGAGCAACTCACTCGAGCAGCGAAAGTCTACTACCAAACCACATTGCCAACACCCAGCTTTCTCAAGCCTTGTCAATGTCTGACTGTCCTGCACTCTTTCATTTTGAACATCCTGCTTTGCTCAGTGTCTGGGGAACCACCCAACCCAAAGCTGCTTTCTGAGGATCACGTGCTCCTCAGGCATGCCACGCTCAGCTTTGTGTATACAAAGACAGGCACTTGGAAAAAAATTCATTGCTCCTCAGAGAGTGCTTTACAAAATGCCTGAGAGACTGGGCAAGGCAAAAGTTTCCACTTTGCATATATAGTGGCCTTAGCATTCATGTACATTAGCTTACAGTATGGAACTGGCTGCTGTTACCCTAACTCCCAAAACAGCTAATCTGATAGGGATAAGAGTGATTAAAAAAGGTGAGAGTAAAAGTTCTACAGTATTGGGAGGTGGTTTGTTTTTTTCTCTCTACAGTCAGGGATAGTACAGGAATAGTATTCTGTGTTGTGGAAAGCAAATTCTTAAAGATTTGAGTGAAGGAGGGAGGTCAAGAGGGCCTCAAAATGCAGAGCTGGGAATCTGTTGTGACTTGACATCTCTAGTTGTTGCCCTTCTACAAAACTGTATAGTGAAAAGCCTCATCCTAAAATATTGTTAGCAATAACCTGTGCATGGAACTTTATTTTGGGATTGTTACAGACATCTGCCTCAAAAACCTCTCTTGGACAGTTTCTGAGCTTTTCTTCCCACAAATTTAATGGCATGTCAAAGAAGTAATAATGATGTTTTTACAATACGCATACTTACAAACTTGTCCACAGGGCCCAGTGCTTCACTCTGTTAGGTGAGTATGTTAGGAATTTATAAGTCATTCACAATATGAAGTGGAAAAAAGATGTTCACCAGGATTGTGCCATCATTAGTATTGTGCTCACTGTTATATATTGTGTAAAAAATATGCCCCACAGAAATCTTGCCTTGCTCTAAAGCCTTTCTTGAATAGGATGCCCCCTAAATCATTGTTTTAAAACTTAGTTTTGATAGAAATGTACCTCAGGGGAGCTACAGCATATCTTAAACTTTTGTTTCTGGTTTGTTTTATTTCCAGGAAAGGTAGCTATACAGAAGGAAGATCTTCAAAAGTATCATAACAGAGACACCTGGTTTCAACTCCAGCATGTTGATGCTGATTCAGAAGTACAGGTGAGATTTAGGAAATATTTTGGCAAAGGAATATTTCTAACAAGGTCATGGTGGCTTTATAGGTTTCATAACTCTGCAACTCTGTTGCCCATTAGTATGGTTTAGATTTCGGTGATAAGTGTAGGGTGAATTATAAGTGTGCATAAATCAGTGGGGTTAGGATTCTGCCTACAAGAATAATTAAAGCTATGTGAACTATCAGGGTCACTGATGTAAGGAGGGGTGTGTTTATCTCAAGTATCAAATAACTTCAGGACCTATAAATAACTGTCGATTCCTCAGGGATTGAAGCCATCTTGAAAATAATATCTTCAGGTACTGTTTTAAATAATTATGTGGGCAGGTTGTCACAGGAATTGCAACAAGTATATCTCAGACATAAAAAGCACTCTTTGCCGGATTTCTAGGCCATGTTCCAAACAATGGGAATGCTGGTAATTGTATTACTTCAGCTTCACTTAGGGTTTAGTACTTTGCAGGTTTTTGTACGCAGCATAACCTCCTCTTTTTTTGTACTTGACCTCCACTGAAGCCGATTCTATTTGCTATTGCATCATTAGTTCTTGAGAAAACAGTCGTTATAACAAAGCAAGAAATTAAAATGTTGTAACAGCATACCATACCAATTTTTCCTGTAAGTATATATTACAGGTAATTTTTGAACCACAATATTTGCTTAGGAGACCACAGACATGAGTGTCTGACATTTGTAAAAGTCTCCAAAAAATTCAAGGGGAAAATGCTGCTTAGGTACTGCCATATGGTAGGGGTGGACACAGTGTCTTGGCCTTTCAGTCTGCATATAAGTCTGTACATACCACTTAAAATGCACATTCCAACATATAGTCTTCACTGGTGTGCATGTGATACAAAGAAAGCCTCATTACATGTTCGGTCTGTGACTTTCACTTGTAAAATATTGATCCTCTTTAATGCCACATTTCAATGTCACTGGTGATGGAAAGGCTTTTAACTTTGAGATCTATTCTGTTTACTCTGTTCTCCCTGTCTTCTTACCTCAAAGCTTCTTATGACAGTGTTCTTAGAACAATAGATTTAGTGTTTACTTCCTGTAGGATAGGAAAACTTTCCCTTTGTAATTTGTCATCTGAAGAAGGCCAATATTTGGATAAATTTCTGCATTGTTTATTTTGTTACAATATTTGCGCCAAGTGAGCTTGTGCAAGCTCTTTAGACCAGGGTGCTTTCTAGGACAATGGCATTGTAAGCTGTGAACTCTTAACAGAAAGGTTTGCAGGCAGCTCGAGCTTTTGGAGGGATGAGGAGCACAATATTTGCTGGAAAGCATGTTTTCTCTTGGTAATTGTTTGTACAGTTTATCACTTCTTTACAGGAGTTTGACTGCTAGAAGCTGTTTCTGGGCTCCGTGATAAGCATTTATTACAACCAGTGTAAATATGAACAGTACTCTGATGATTTTATCCATTTACTTAAATAATCCTTGGTCTTATGTTAAGGATTCTACAAGAGCACTGTGTTTTCCATAATACTGGGAGCATATTTGTAAATATTTTGTATGAAGTCTTATGCAAGCAAAAACAGCCAAATAAAGTATTTTTGTGCTTGTATCTTTTTACATTTGCAGTATCTCAGTTGTTTTTCTAAATGTTTTTTAATTTATAAGAGAAAAAAGAATACTTTTATTAATGGTAAGTATTTATGTAATATCCCTCAGTATTCATCCAATTTTAAGGAAAATAATTTAAGAAATTTTTAGTAGTAAATATCAGCAGTGAATCATGCAAATACTAACGGTACAAAAGCAGGTTTAGCACTATCAGTTTTATAATTCTAGCTTGTTGTTCTCATTTGCCGTATAATCTAGTGGATTAAACATTGAGCTGTGTGCCAGGGAACTCCTGCATCTTCTGTTTTTGTCAGCCACTGGCCTTAATGCTGTTTTCCATGTTGTAGAGCACTTCATGGCTATTTAGTTATGCATCACAGCACCATACTGAGGTAAGCTACTGTCACTCCCACAGTTAGAATACAAGTGACAATAAACGTCAGAAAGAATGTGACTTGCTTGAGATCATACAGAGTGAGGAATCAAAAAAGAAAAAAAGAGACTTGGTTTCTAACTCTAATTCATTAGGCCCTGATACAAAAGAAACTGGTTGGCAGTAATAGGACTTTGCTGTGTGCAAAGCCTGAAAATATCCAGGTTTTAAGCAGGCTCAAAACCACCTTAAAAACAATGGATTGTTGAAATGTGAGTAATATTGGGTGCCGGGGTTCTCGTGGCCCACTTAAGGAACCCATTTAGCCTCATTTTTTCAGAACTGAAAGACTGACTTGAAATTATGGATAATAACATTTGTGATGTAAGAACTGGTACTTTGAGCTGTCTCAAGTTTAATGAATAAAATTTAAACTTTTGTTCAATATGGTTTGTACCTCACTTGTATTACTTCCTTTAGATTTAAAAAATCAATATATAAGCATTAATGTTGTGTAACTCCGTTAAATGTAATTTCCAAGGTGTTTAGCTCATGACTTTGAATTCAGTTTTATGGTTTTACAACATTGCTAATTCATGCTGTCTTATAAAGGTGCTTTGTATTGTCAGGAATGAGATTATGACTTCATGAATTTTATTGCAGGTAAGTATATTACCGACAGCAAGACTGCATTAATTTGTCTGACTACACAGATACTTTACTGCCACTTCCATTTATTACTTGACAGCAAGTAAAGGAGTCTGGCATGACTGCTCATCTTGAAGAAAAAAATGAGTGCATTGTCTGTCTAGGCTAAGTGCTGCTAAGAGGCCTTGTGACCTCAGCACCACTGATGCTGTTCAGTCTCAGATGGAGCAGTACAGGTGGGTCTGTGCAGCTGCTCAGCCCGCAAATGCAGATCAGGCTTTACCACCCACATGCTGTTTGTGGTTTTTGTTCATCATGTGGTCTTGCAAACCTGCCTAGTTGGGATAATCAGCATCATCAGGTGCTTCTGAATTTCCCTTCACTGGGCATTGGTAGCCGTGAGAATACAGTGCTGAGTCATTCAGCAAAAGCCTATAACTGCCCCTTGAGGTCAACAGGCTTTGTTCTGTTGATTCATCAATGCCCTCACATTTTACTGTCTAGTTATATTCTTACTAGTTTGAAAATTGCATATTCTATAGTCTGCTCTATCCTGTCAGTGTATACCTTGAATGCTGTTTAGATATAGAAGGGTGATGAAGCGAGAGTTGTGCTCTAGGTGCTTAAGTCTGTTCTCCACAAAGCAGCTCAAATTATGAAACTCCATTAAAATTGTATTTGTGTTTGGCATACAAATTTGAAATGCCATGATATCTGAATATTTCTTTTTTACATATAGAATAAAAGAGTAAATGTGGAGTGCAGAATGAAAGTTAACAGCAGCCATTAGTGCATATTTTATGGCTTAACTTTCCAAACTGGAAAACTTGTTCTGAAAGTATAAAGCTTTAACCAGGTGGGTTAGGGCACATTTAGTTTTTAAATGGGAATTTTAAGTTTCCATCTTCTGAGAGAGCCTACCTCTTCCTCAGTGGGGATGGTACTATGCCCAAAGTTAAATACCCAGTGTCTAACAGTACAAGAGCCCAAGCATTTCAGTAACAAATCAAACAGGTTTAACTTTTGTGTTGAAGTAGACTATAAACAGTCAAGCAGCTTCAGTTGGAAGAGAGGGACTAGCAGCAGAAGGAACAACTTTCTAAGTTCTTTGAAGTCAGTAAGAGCATGATGTTGTGCTTTCCATAGGACCTGTTTTCCTTTTTTTTTCTACTAGTCTTTCAGGATTTGCATTCTCATGCTTTTTGAGGTCTGGAAGCAAAAATTGCCATGTTGTTGTGTGTACATCTCTTGATCTGTGAATGTGTGCCTTTTCTTCACAGAAGGAAGTTTACCCAACAGAAACTGATTCAGATATTTGCCTAGGGCTGTAGATGACAGATGCTCTCAGTGGTCCATGTGTTCATGGAATTTAAGCTCAAGTGCACATGCAGTCTTTAAAAGGCCTTTCCTGTTTTTGAGTAGTTTACTCCTTTAGTTTTTTTCACAGTAACTTCATAGTTAAGTCTGTTTTTGAAGTTTGAGCTTTGCAACCTAATACCTTTTGTGTGCATGTAATCAGTGAAGTGGTTAAAGATCGAGAGAGATTCTGATTAATACTGATGTAAACAAGCATACTCCAAACCATGTAGTCTGTATACGCCAAGGCAGGGGAGAAATACAAGGAGAGTTAGATCATTCTGAAATGTTTTCCTGTGCAGGCTCTTGTTTTAAAAGTTCCCCTTTTCAAGTGTGCTTTGAGTTACTTCCTCCACTACACTGACAAATGTGAAATGGTCATGTCCTCTTATAGCCGAGTTCTCAGGATTAAATGACAGGGTGCTTTTTCAAAGCCAGTCATGCTCAAGGTCTTCTGTAAAACTCATTGTTGGGGCAAAAGAAGTCTGACAAAAACTTGAAAATTGCTCATTTCCCTTTCCTCTTTATAAGAACTTTGATGTGTCTGAAACATATCTATTTGGCTATTGACTTAAAAAAAAATAAAAGGCATGTAAAGGGCAGATAACCAACACTGAGGAAGCAAATTGTCTCACATTTTAACCTTCTGTACTGAAAGCTTTGTGCAAAAGATTTACTGATGTTAAGTACTTTTTTCAGATGCCAGAAGTCCTTCTTCCTCTGTTCACTATATTAGCATTTTGCCTATATAGGCCTTTGCCTATTGTTGATTAAACATTACTGTTCTGGTGTACAGACTGGTATGAGTGTCATGTGGTGTAGTAGACAACATTACTTACAGGTATATTTGGAAAGTACATCTGAAATCCTTTTGTTTTGCTGGACATTACTACTGGCTCTGAAATGCTACCCGTATATTAGCTAGAAGAATCTATCCAAGGTACTCTGCGATCCTCAAAAAACCCTTTCCTCTTTTGTCAGCACCTTCCCATTGAATGCAGAATCTATATTCCAAGTGTCAGGCTTCATGAATGAAATCTTGGCCTGGCCAGGATAGGAGTTTTGCCACGAGTTCATCAGAACCAAGTTTTTCACCATAAACTTTTGAGTTAGCTCTTTTATATTCAGTCCTGTGTGACAGAGAAGTTTATCCCAGAACTGCAAAGGAAGCTGGAAGTATTACTGTGGTGGGTTTTTTTTTTCATTCTACCTTCATAATACTGTGTAAGTTGCCACAAACTTTCTTCTTCCTGTTCTGTAAAAATCAATGCTCTTTATAGGTAGAGCAAATCATGTTCAACTGCAATGGCTTTGATGGTAATTGTTACTTAAAGATATGCATTCGAAGATAAACATGGCTGAGCAAATTGTCTTTAGGAGCAACTCTAAAGAGCTTTTACGTAGAATTACATTATCTGTTGAACAGTTAGGAGTGTTGCATGCCCACTGTCCAACACTGATGTTTATTATCTTTATGTAAGAATTTAAATGCTTCTAGTGTAAATATAGTCACTGATGCATTTTATGCAACCTCCTGTAAGCATGGTTATATGCAAATTGTAAAAAGAAGCAGCTGCTTCCAGATTTGGTATCAGCTTTTCACCACACACAGGAAATAATGGGTGTTACCCTCTGTTTTATGAACAGTGGCTCTTAGGTTTCTATCTTCTAGTTGTTTTGAAAAGAAATGAAATGTCTGTTTTGATAGGGTGGGGAGATTCTCAATGCTAAACGCCTATTGACAAACTTATTTCAGACAACTGGACCATGCATCAGCTATGATAAATAATGTGTGTGATCCAGGAGAAGACCAGATCCTGCTTTGTGGGAAGATATGTTCCCTATGTGCGTGTAAGAGTACTGAGACTTAGCACCACAAAGGGCTAAGACAGTCAATCAGGTTTTGATCTGTTACTCTTCAATAGCTAGTCTGTAACATGGCATGTAGGAACACCTACTGCTGAACAATGTTTGCATGGTTTTAAAGTAGCATAGCTGGATTTTATATCTGCAGAATGTAATTTGTCTGGGGAAGTGAAAACCTTTCATTTACTGTATCTACATACTGTTTTGAGAGGAAAGCATGATTAATTCTAAAGATTTTGACCATATGGTGGTATGCTTCCTTTAGAGAAACAGGAAGGTTAACATTGTTTTCTAGTTACTGAGCAATTCTGAGAAGCTTGTGCATACAGAGAGCAAGCAGACGTCAGTTCTGCTTGGCTTAGAATTTATGAATCCATGCAGTGTTTGTTGGAGTTGTTGCCCTTTCCTCAGCAATAGACTGGGTTTTGTTCCAGTTTCTTGTGTGCTGCACTGTGGTCCAGCAGGCAGTCTGTGATCTGGAGCATGATCCTCAGACCTTTCCCTGCTGCCTGCTGCCCTCTGCTAAAGGAAGGAGCAGCTGTAACAAGCAGCAAATGTAGACAGCAAACAAACTCTTCCTCCTGCTCTCAAACCCGCTGTTAGGCTGTGACCTTATGTGTGACTGCTGATAGTACTGCACGACTGGATTTACCTAAAGCAATAGCTGCACCCTTGGTCTCTCCTCTCCTACTCCCCCCAAGGGCAACATTTAGTGAGCACTGAGAGTTTGTCTCAGTTTTATTGTTTGCTTTTAAGCTTTACCAGTGCCAGAAACTGACGCCTCAAAAAGTTGTCTAAGAGGGTTTCAAAGTGAACAGGATCTGTTCAGTAACATTTGCTATATACTGAAATAAAATTTGGAAAGACTGAGAAAGCAACAGCACGGGTTGTTCACTAGTTTGGAATGGTGCGTGCTGCTCTGACTTCTTCCAATGCTCATTTCCCCAGGGAAGTTGTAGCAAGGGGAGATAAACCAATGCAACAGTGCTATCAGTCCTACATTTGATATTCAAAAAAATTCTTACGCTGGCATGAGTCAGTCATGGGCTGTGTTTCACGTCACCTGCTTATCCTAATCCTCATTCCTGTTACATCTCTTCCGTCCTCCATCTCCAGAAGCTGGGGTGAGACTGCCTGCAGTCACACTCTACTAGCAGGATGAGGAGTAAAGAGCAAAAAGGGCATGAACAGACCTTTCCATGCGACTGAGCAATGAACAGTTGAGCTGTTTTGGGAAAAAGTGTCCCCCATATCAGATGAATGTTTAAGAAACTTCCATGCAGGTGCACTCCCACCTTGGAGGGAAGAGTTGCCAGTAAAATTGGGTAGGCTAGCGAGAAGTAGAGGGGTGGATGATCACAAACCTCTTGTCTGGCAGGTGTAATAGTAGACCGAAATCTTTACTACGACTTTTTGTGATAATGACTGTTGTTCTGTTGTTCAAGAGAGAATTATCTCTCTGTGTAAGCCCTGTATATTACAGACTATTGACTTGATACTTAATATTCAAACAAACTGTGATTGTATATATTCTGGTCTTGTTTAAAATTAGCAGTGAAGTCTTGTTCTTTTTGTTTGATGTTATTAAAAAGTGAAAGATTTCTAAAGTTTCACAATAACAAAATGGATGAAGGTCTGATTGATACTTGCTTAAAAATGCTTTAAGAAATTTGGGTAGATTTCATGCCTATCTTTTGAACTTAGGCAGACTGACAGTCTTTTATGCATCTTCTAGAGCCTCAGAGGACACAGTGGTTCCTAGTATATTTGTCAGTGCTTTTTTATAAATCTTTTTTCTGAAAAGCCAGATTGCATCTGTTTTCGGTTAGGTCACCGAATCAACAGTCACTAGATCGTGTGGTGTGTGTCACATTCCAAGGGAAAATAAAATGTATGCAGTGTAACTACACTCCAAAACAGCTCCTAGTGATGTCCAGGTGACTTGGCAAACACTGTCTTTGAGTCTCACCACTTGTTCAGGATGCTAACACTGCGTCATGCCAGGAAGGCAGAACTTTGTCATGAGAGTAACTTCAGGATTATCTGTGGTCATGCATTTTCTTTTTTCTTTCAACGTTCTGTGGTTAAATTAAACCACAAATTTATAGATGCTGGAAACATGATAGAGGTATGTAGCATCTGTATACTTTGTTCAGCTTTTTAGCTGTTCTCTGGTGTTTCACTCCACAGTAACTCACGGCTGCATTCCAAGGAGAAAGGAGGTGTTTGGAGACAGGCTTTTTCTGTATCTGTATAACCAGGACCTTGAGTCTGCTTCCTTTTCTTTGCAAACTTATGATAAGTTTACTGTGTGCAGTATAGGGTATATTTAACAAGAAAAGTGTAATTTGTTTTTTTCCTCTGAAAGGCCTTTCAAGTTTTATTATTGGTTTCCTTTTGAATACTGTCTACTTCCCAACAAGAAATTCAGTAAACTTCTTTAATTGCTAACTGAGAAATGGAAGCTGGCTGGCCCCATTATATGGTTAGATGTGATTAGTAAGGATGTACAACCTGTGAACCCACCCTCCATTATCAGCTGGACTTTATGGAGAAGGAAGTGTTCAGCAGTTGAATTTGCACTCTTTCAGCTCGTTCTTTGAAAAAGTTCCTATCCCTCCAAATGAGATGGTTATGCTAATAAGCAGAGCTGCTTCTAGGAACAACCTTGTGGTGGTTTAGGACCACTTTTAACGTCCAGGGGGCAGGTTCAATAAAGGTGATGGAAAACTGAATAGAGTTGCAGCAGGTGAGCAGTTTATTACAGGGGGTTTAAATTAGGGAAGTAGGGATAACCCACAGGGACCCCAGAATTACACAGAACACCTGACACGCAGAGAGAAGAAAAAAAAAAACAAAACAAAAAAAACATAAAAAGGGAAAAAACAAAAAAAAGAAAGGGAACTGCTCTTTCAGCCAGATGGCTAGCGGATAGAACAGGAGGAAGGGTAGGAAAATCTGTCTCTATCCATCCCTCTCTCCTTGGAAGCACTTCTCAGCCCTTCAGGCTCTCTGAAAAACACAAAAAGAAATTAAAACGATTCCCTCCAACTACCTCCCCGAGAGGGGTTACTTGCTTGCAAGCTGGAAACGGCTCTTGTGCTGAGAGAAATGGGTAGAATCCCGCCATGGGGGGGCCTGCGGGAGCGGGGAGCGGAGCTGTGCGCCTCCCCTCGAAGCAGCCGAAGAAGAGCACGGGGCAGGCCCTTGCCTCAGCTTTTAAGCCTTCTCCTTCTCGCGTGGATCTCGTCGCCTTCTTCCTGGCCAAGCCGTCTTTCCATTGGTCCAGCCGGGCGGGCCCCGCCTTGTTTCCAGTGTTTTCCCGTCAAGGAATCACGAGTTTTCAGTCCCTTCTGCCATCTTTGTTTCCACGGCTGCAGCACCTTAGAGACACCCCGGCGCCAACACGGTGCCAGGGCCGGCCCTCCGTTGCTGTCCCAAAGTGGCAGCTGTGCTCAGGTCCCTGGCCAGGGCTGGCCCAGGGCCACCACACCGGTGCCAGGGACCTGGGCAATGACCATGCATCCTGTACGCTGCCTCGCCCAGCTTCCCCCGGGAACGGTGGAG
>VXBA01001382.1:166055-193027 GCA_013399895.1 Serilophus lunatus
GAGCTGGGACTGAGGGACCACGCACACTGTGCGGGGAGGGGCAGGAGCAGGTGGGAACGGCACCCTCCCGTCCCCGCTCCGTCCCGCACTCCCGGGGCGGCCGAGGAGTCGCCCCGACCCCCCGAGACGGCCCTGGGGGAAACGAGAAGCCGCTGCCATCCGGCCCCGGCCCTGTCCCATCCCGCACCTGCAAGATGGCAGGAGCAAGGACCGTCCCGTCCCCAGCTCAGCCCAGGAACCAGCGGGGCACAGGGAGAGCAGCCCCCTCCTCCCTCTCCCCAAGTCCCGGGAAAGCAGCTGGAGGAAGGGCCCCCTCCCCCTCCCCGCAGTTTTAAGGGAAACGGAATTTTACTAAACAGGTCAGTGGAGTTTCTTGCAGTCTTCCCCCTCCAAAGCCCTTTTTGACCACCCCCTGCGTCCCAGCCCCCTCAAACCAGTACACCTGAAATACATTTTTTTAATGGAAATTTTTTGAGTAATTAATACATTCTGCTTCAGAGTTATCAGACCTCCAGATTTGTATGAGTTTTTTTGCTGTGCTAAAGGAAAAAAAGCTTTATGGCCTTAAAGCCCAGAACTGAGCCTAGATACAATCCGTGGTTCCAAAAGAGGGATTCTGTCTGAGCAGGATCAAGGCAGCATTTCAGCCATAAAACAGGGACAGAGTATTTTTTTCTTTAATTCTCTTGCATTGTCTAATGTTTCCTGCTTGTAAATGCTATCTGTAACTCTGCACACCTACTACAATTGGAGACATTATCATAGTAGTTCTTTTAATAATAAAAGTAAGAATTTCTTTCCTATAAACTGTCTGTTAGTAACGATCATGGCAACTCCGTTTCTGTGGTACATTTAATCCACTACAGGTTGACCTTGTTGATTAGATTAATGTCTGATGATAATGATTTATTATAGTTTTCTGTCTTCCCTTTGAAAAATGAACTATCTGGTATTTTTGTAAACCCACTTAGTGCCATTGCACAGGAGTAAATTTATTCAGATTATTATGTTTTGCCTAATTATATAATTGATTTGGGGAAAAGCATTCTGTTTATGTGGGAGTTACATTTTTCAGTGAATTAAGCCTGCAAGTATGTTACTTTAGCCTTATTTTAAGGTATTTGAGTTTTTAACTGGAAGTAAGACATGGAAGGTGTTTTGGGAATAGTCATAGGCTGCCAGTCCTAGTGATCCCATGACCTCTGTTTTGCTTTACGAAGCTTTGAGTCAATTTTGAGCAGCTGACTGTTTTTAAAGCCTTCACAAGAGAAAAATAAAACCAATAAGGAAAAATGGCTCTTAGCCCAAAAGAGGCTGCACTATCATTTTATGCTTAATGTTGCTAGGAGAATGTTTGAAGTACTGCTGATTTTTAAAAGATTCTTTTTAGCTTAATTTCTAAACAATCTGAGTGAGGGTGAGCAAACAGCCACTCGCATTCGGGCTCACCTAAGTGCATTGAGGCATTCTTATTTTCCTGAGACAGGTTAGTCTTGCTGTTGTTTAAGGTCAGCATAAATATTTCTATAAAGACAGTTTCTTCCTTTAGTATTTTTCTACAAAGGGATATTTTCTCTAGAGTTGCAAAATCATTGTTCCTGTCTCTTAATTTCTTTGAAACTTGTATTAATGTTGATTTCTCTAGTAAAGGTAGTGTGCAAGATACCAACAAATCTAGCAGCAGTGGCTTTTACAGGTTCACAATATAAATTTTTTTCTCCGGAGACTAAGTTTAGTCCTGTAATTGATTTATGTGACAAGTGGAAGAAAGAACAGTTAAGAGGAGTAAGGGAAAAGGTAGTAAAACAAAAGGCAGAGAACCAACCTGCTTAACTGGAGTTCTTAGCTGATTGTGTGCCCTGCCTTTGTCATACGTGGGTACAGTGGACACTGCAATGGTACTGAGTCCTTAAGAGCTGGGTCTAGATGTGGCATTTTGTGCATTTGTGCAGAGAAATCCCTGCTCTTGGGCTTCACATCGGAAGCCAGTGGTAGATGTTGACTTCTGTGCACACTGACAGGATGAAGAACAATACCTGTCTTGCTGAAACACATGAATCAGGAGTGTGACAGTCAGATGCAACATTTGCTTTTTGCACTGTGGGGATTTTTTAAATTTTCTTGTTTAAAACAAGGCAAAAGACACCTGGCAGGAGCCATGCTTTTAAACTAACACTCTCATTTGGGTCCTTGCCTATTCAAAATGCCAGCGAGCTGCTGTGATGCCTCTGCAGCCATGTGCTTTTATACAGATTGGAGAGGTTGTCTTCCTAGTTTTCTGAATGAACACCAGTATCATCTACCACACATACTTGAAAGATCTACATTCCAGCCCTTGGATGGGAAAAACTGAGTCAGAATATTGAAGGTATAAGTAGGTGATAAAGGTTTGGGGGGTGAAAGCATGAAGTGCAGGAAAGCATGAAATGTGTGTTCCAGGTAGTGCAAAAAGAATAGCATTGAGAAAGGGAATACACTAGGGAAGGAAGATGAGAATGACTGTAGCAGTAAAAAACAGAATTTCTCATTTAACAGAATTTCTTCTTCAGGAGAAGTATTCAGGCACCAGAGTTTGGTATTTGCTCAACCTAAGAGGAAATGACCTTGAATTGAACTTCTTCGTGTCCATGAGTACTTAATTGTTGCTGCACTCCTACCTGTGCTTTGGACTGCCTTCAACAGCTTTTGTCCAGACAAATCTCTGTAGAGAAAGTGTATCTTAGCACTGTAGGTACAACTTGAGGTCAATGTTTCATCTTCATACACTCCTGTTGTGCAGGATAGACATTGTCATAGAGCACGAGGTTGCTGCATCTAGTCAGGAGAGCTTTGGTCACGTGCAAAAAGAGGCAAGGTTAAATCTGGAAGATCATATGAAAGGGCAGTGCAAAAGACTTTTGTGTGATTTGAGGTAAAGATGGTGCCCGCATGAGAGCTCTGACTATCAGGGTGGATTTGAGCACTTTTTAGTAAAAGGAATGGAGGGGAGGTGTTTATGAAGGTGAATGACTCAATTTCGGCCATGATGATTTGCAGATGATGATTTGGCACTGCTGACATAAATAGGTCAATAACAAAATGTATTTTGTATTTGCTATATATATATATATATACACTTTGAATGATACTGAGGTTTTGCCATTGGGAGTAGATGCTGGTGTGTTGAAATATAATGGAATTACTAAGAAAAATGCAGTTGGTATTCATGACTGCCTTTATTTTCTTAGCACATTCAATCATGATATCTTAGCCCAAGTAATAATGAAGTTAATGTGATGGTAAGGAGTTGAAGACTGTCTAATAGTAGATGCTATGAATGCTAGCAACATGGTTGAACATTTTTTCGTGAGGGTTTTTTTTTCTTCAATATGGTTTTACTCATACTTGTCTCACAATTTATATTAATAGATTTTTTTATAATGCTTAAAACATTTAGGTGTTAATTTATAATGCACTTCTGCAATATCTTTTCAATGATACTGTTGTAGATATTTGCTTAATATTTAAAATGCTAATTATACGTAATGCTCCAACACAACATTTTGTGACACTCTATATCCCTCAGTTAGTTAAATATACAGAGATAAGATAATAGTGGGGGAAGTATGCATTGAACGTTACTTAAGCAGCTACTAATCTGGATCCTCTGGCAGTTGAAAGTCCTTAGCTGCACAGGTGTTACTTAATCTTTATACTTCTGGAATTACTTGCACTAACTGGCTTGCTTTAGTTTAAATTGGAATGATATGACTGGCTATGCATAAAACTAACTTTTCTTATGGTGTTTCTGGTATGTTTCAGGGGAAGGTCCACCTTGAGCTGAGACTGAGTGAAGTAATAACAGACACTGGTGTCGTCTGCCATAAACTTGCAACACGGTAGGATTTGAAATGTAACTGGAATTGTGAGAAACACTGATTACAAATAGTGTGCAGTGCTTCATTTAAAAATAGTTGGAGGAATCAACACATTGATTTGGACATTGAATGTTCCGAGTCAGCAATATCTTTATGAATTTATAGGATGTGACATTTTTTCATTTTCTCCTTCTCTCCATATAATCTACATCATTTTCTTCTAATAGTCTTAAATGTTAATAAATCCCTTATTCAATTGGCATGGCGTAAATACTAAAAAGACATCAAAGGGTAATATTAATGTCCTTCTAATTTGCATTAAGGACCTTACCAAGTAAGCAAATTTGTAGCACAGCTTGTGTGGTGGCAGTGTTACAGAGCTGACTTAACAAAGGTCTGCCATCAGTTATTAAAGCAGCCTCAGAATCAGCCATCCAATCTCATTCAAGTTGAAACATAAATGCCACAGTACTCAGATGGGAGTAAAGGTTTTGCTGTCCTCTGAAGAAGAGTCTGAAAGACCACTGC
This sequence comes from Serilophus lunatus, assembly GCA_013399895.1. Lineage (NCBI taxonomy): Eukaryota > Metazoa > Chordata > Aves > Passeriformes > Eurylaimidae > Serilophus > Serilophus lunatus. The sequence continues at coordinate 170,441 of VXBA01001382.1, forward strand.
CCTCTGGCAACACCAAAGCCTTTCAGCCTTTCCAGAAGCAGTGGCAGAGCTGGTTGGCTTTTGTCAAGAATCTGCTTTGTGTTCTCTGGCAGATGAGCTGTCAAAATTGGAGTGGTGGCATCATACACTTTTAGCTGTTTGGCAATCGTGTCAATATGAAAAATGCTCTGCTAGGATAGTTCTGACCAGCCCTATTTTCAGACCAGTGTTTGATATAATTTTGTTATTGCCTTTGTTAATAAGCTGTCCTGGCAGCCTTTACATCTAGGACCGATTAAAATGTGCAGGTGAGCCATGTGGTTGACTTTCATCGCTCTAGGCCTACTCTGGATACAATGATGTGCTGGGGTATGTGATCCCTCATACCTGTGCATATACCTTCTGGCCATGGAGGTCCTACCAGAGCTGTGGAGTAGGTACATTTGAACTCTTTTTCCCTGTAGTCTTCTGTGATGAGGTGGAGCAAATAACAGGGATAGTCTGCTGAAGTTGCTGTGTAGGCTCTGAGCTGCAGTGGACTTGTTAACTAGTGCACCATGCTACTGGAACAAAGCTGTACCTGTTTGAGAACAGAAATCGTTATGTCAGTATTGCTGTGCACCACCTGGAGGGCCCAATCTTCCTTTAACTGGTCCCCAAGGACATTTGCTGTACTGTTTTCCTGCACAGTTTGAATATGACCAAATGATGATCACACGTGTTCTGAGAAACCAGAACTCAAACCTGTATCTGTGAAGTCCAAGGCTGGCATCTTTTGTTCAAGTGTTGTTTGTATTGCTATAGGCCCTAGGGCTTTGCAGAAGAGGGGGAAATAGAAGATGGAAAAAGGCAATTTCTTGTCTTTCTACCCTAGTGTTTATCTGCTGTGATAGAGGGTATGTGTGTGTGGGACATACAGGACAGTGGGCTTGGACTGTCCTCAAACTGTCCTCAGAGCAGACCTGGAGGATATTGTGCTTAGAGAAGAAGAACAGCTGTCCTAAGTACCAGGTTGGATAGTTTTTTGCTTTGGCCTTTCTGGAAGTGTGTACTGCACTACTTAGAGGTGTGATACAGCCATAGAGGCTTCTGTCCATATCCTTTGAACCCTAATTGTGGGTTAGGTCCTTGTGGTGTCTGTGACTCTGCAAACATAAGTTAACTGAAACTTCCTTCCACACTTGGCAGGGTTTGTTTTGAATAGTTAGGTGATATACTGAAGGACCTCAGAAGTGTTTGCCTCTGTTTGTTTTGTTACGAGAGAGTATGTCATACCACAGCCAGTTTTCTTTTCAAGGTTTTGTCTTCAGTTAAGTAAGACCTGATAACATTACAGTACCAATGGATTTTTCAGTGAAATTGCTGAAATGTTAGAAATAGGTGTTTAAAAAGGTCCTGCTTGATACATAATGCATGCAACTGCTTTCATGAAAAGCAATAAGGGAATGACTACATTTAACAATGTGACAGTGTGCAGCATGTTTTTCTACCTTTCAGTTCATTTGTCCAGAGTTCAGACAGTTTTTAAGCCTTTATTCACATTTTTTTCTATATGTCAGTGATGTGAAAACTATTCCATTAATTTTTTTACTGTGCAGAGAGAAAACTTAGATTGGTTTGCAAGGCATTCTATAACTGTAATTTGTAAGGTACCGTTCAGTAAATGCAGTATATCAGCTGCAATGTGCAGAGAAATCCTGAGGTTTTAACCACTGAATCATAATGAGGCTTTGGCTCTTAGAAACGAAATTTGACAATCAGAGCTTAAGCAGGCTTTTGTCTGCTGATACAAACTTTTCACTTTGTTGCCTTCTCTTCTATATCTGGCCTGGGCACTCTGTTTGGCTTTGCCTAGTTTCTACGTATATTTGTTATTTGTGTGGTGAGAGTAGAGCTTGGCAGTTTAGATAAGGAAATAGGGAAAGAAAAATGTTTCTAGAGTATATACTTCCATTGATGCAGGTTTTAATGGCAATGTGTCTTACGTGTGACAAAGAGAAAGGAAATCATGGAGGGGAATGAGAAAGGGGAATGATTTCAGCAGGGCGAAAAAAGCACTTGAGAATGTAGTCCAGCATTTTCTTCATGTCAGGCTGTTTGCTTTAGGAAGGTGTACAGCAAACTGCAGCTCTTAATGTTTTTCCACATGAGCTGAAATATCCTTCAGGTTTGTTCATAGATAGTATTAGGAAAGTGCAGCTTCCAGCTGAGTATTGTGAAAGTAACTGGTTCTTGTGTGCACAGCTTTTGAATGTTACAGTGAGCAAGTAATACAAGGCTGCAAAACCATGAGCAATAACACAGAATCACTTATTCTTGAAACTGGATTGGTCTGTTGAATCTGTCTTGTGAACTTTGAGGTCCTTCTAAAAAAAATAAAAATTAAAATGAAGCATTTAGCAGCAAAGATAAACACTATCCTGCAAATGACATAATGAATATATCTAGTTAAACAGTTCAGGTTTGCAAGGAGAACAAAAGCTACTTCCAGTAGTCAGCTGTTTAAAAATACCTTAAAGACACCTGCTTTTTTAAGCCCCAGAATAGTGTTTGTTTTGAAAGACCATATGCAGGCTGAATAAAGACTAGGCCTAATTAGGAAACTTTTTTACCTCTCCAGAAAATAAAGATCAGTTTTCTTATGATCTTACCCACAGGATTTTATCAGTGTGCCCTCTGAGCCTTTTCACATTGCTGCCACCTCTTTTGCTGGTTTCTGGAATACCTCGAAAGCAGCTGGGCCCTTGTGAGCCAGCCTGCGGTCCTGCGGAGCACACTGTGAACAGTCAGCTGGACGATTAGGTGGAAAAATTCGTCTGAATGGAAGGGCAAATTAAAATTGTTAAGTGCTGAGCTCTTGAACATTAAGTAGTAGATTATTTTAAAATGGAAAAGGCATGTGTGCTTCCTTAGTCCCTGCAGAGGAAGCAAAAAAATCAGTTTAAGAACTGTTACCTAACAGCTTCTCCTTAGGAAGCATTCAATACTTTCATTTAGTCTTAAACCACTAAGCTGTTGCACTCCCTCAGAGCCCTTCAGAGGCCCTAGTCTCTGCCAGCTACTACAACACAATCTTCTGAATCCTTGCAAAAGAGATTACAAGGAGAAACATTAGTGGATTGAAGTTATATTGACGGTACAGATGTAGACACCACTCTCAAAGCGCTGTATCCCCCAGCAACTTCTCCTGTCTTCCTCTATAAGAACCACAATTCTTAATTGCATGTTTCTTCTGGGAACAGCTTGCTATTTGCAGGCTTCCTCTGTGGAACTGATGCAAAACTTGATGGTCCTAGGGACTGGTTTGGACACAGTTGTCCAGCTGAGTCCCCATAAGTCTCTCATATCCCTGTTACAGGACTTGGGATGCAGTCTCTTGGTGCATATGTTAGCATCACACAGAGAGAGCTGACCTACAGCCTGCTAAGCACAGACCTTTGCCCAAGTGTATGTCAGATAAAAGGCAACATGCATGGACTTTGTGGCCTGGTACCTTCCTGTAATTTGTACTAAATACTGTTTTGCTGTGTAGTGAGTCACCTTGAGCCCAAGGAAAAAGAAAGTAGCTTCTGGCTTCTCCCCTGTCTGTCCTTCACTCTCACAAGATCTTATGTTGTGTTCCTCTATACATTTTACAGCCCCAGCCTTCTTGGCTCTCTGCACAGTCAGCTGCTGCTTATTCTGACTACCAACATCTGGCCTCACCTTTCATTGGCTGTGAAGTCTGTTTCTTGTTTGTCTCCTGCCAGAAATCAATCTGTAATTTTATGAGCATTTTTAAGATAGTAAGGCCATGGAAAGATGTGGTCAAGGCTTCCCCATGCTTCCTGCTGCTTGTGTCCATACACACCCCTTTGTGCTGACACACAGCTCCTGGCAGCTGCTTGACCAGTGGTGTATTCTATTTTTTTTCCCCTCATGCTTTTTAAGATGAAATAGTTCTTAACCCTGTGTATTCTTTTTCTATAATGCAGAAGAAGGAAAATGAGTAGCAGGGACCAGGGAAAGATATTCTTTCTGCAGCCATGCTAGAGTGAAGTGTTTGAAATAAGTCATCAACAGTCTGTGTACCCATATTCCATGAATACATCTGAAAAACAACAGTATGTACTTCTCCCTAAATTCTTTATGAGCCACCACTTGCACCATATGCAGATGCCCATCCTAGTTCACAACAGAAGGGGAAAGGAGCCTTATTCTTTTTGTAAGCCTTTCCCCACCATGGTCAGATCAGTTTCTGTGCAGCATATTTGTGTTTAGCACAGAAAAGTGATTCCCCAGGGGTTTTAAGGCCTCTTGGCTGTCCAGACAACTTTCTCTCATCTGTCAGAGCAACATAGGGCTAGGAACAGCAGGTTCTGTGCATTTGTATTTAATAGAGAGGTGGGCTCCTGCAGATAGCTTTGTAGAAATCCATAGGCTTCGCTGTGGTTAAGCTACTAGAGGCAACATTTAGAAGTAGTGTTCTGTATTTAGCAAGATGACATCTTGCAGCATGCCTGAAGGAACCGGCCACTGAACTCCTGTTGAAAGTTAGAGTGAGCTGGAAGCCTGGCTCCCTGATCATCCTTTGAGAATTCCAGCATGTGTATGTAATTAGTCACATTTAAATGTCTGTATTTATTCAGTGTCCCCAGCTGCTCCTTCAAGTGTTGTCTTATGTCTTGTCTCTTAGTTCTAAAAAAGCTTGGAAACATCTGCTTTGGAGAGCTTTCCCCTCCCCCCAGTTCTTCTATTCTCCCACCCAGTGCATCTATATAGCTAAATAACAACACATGTCATTCAGTAGCCACTGCTGGATTTCATATGTAGTAACACAGTTTTCCAGTAAGTATTTCATAAGTCTACACCAAGGCTGAAATTTCATTTGGTAAAAGAAGCATTTGTAGCTTTGGATGGAAGATATGGCTGCTCTGCATTAATTTAATAGTCAAATGCTGTGCAACTCTCTTGAGAGCTCTACAAGATTTATTCTGACCATGTGGAACAAAGTTAAATGGGCAGTTTGCAAGAGCAAGCAGGAAAGGAAACAATAAGTAGATATGACATCCCTAAGATAAACACTTCAGGGGTTATTAAAAGAACAGTAACTGAGCTGTGGGCTTTTAAGAGCATTAAAAGCCTTTTGAAGAGGAATGGGGAGATAAGGAGGAAGGTGTCATTTATCAGGTATGGTTAAAGCAGAAGGTCTCTGCCTAGGAGTGGGAGTACTGGGACTTGGTGATGTTTCCCCACCCTTCTCTGCCATGTGAATAGAGCACAGAGCATGCAGAGAGCAGCATCTCACTTTCCTCGCTAATAGCTCACATTATAGAGTTGAATTTCCTTGTCCATTAGCATTGCTGCTCACCAGTTGACAACCATTGCCCTAGATCAAACTGACTTTATGTAACTGTTTAAAATTCTCTTGCACAATGTGATGTTTCTAAGATTAAGGTGTATTTTGTTTCATTTTGAAAATTTTAGAGGCTCAGCCTCTCTGTTTTGTTGGTCATAACTCACCAAAGGCAAAGACACATATGTCAAATCTGGTTGGAAGTACTGAGATAATGGCAATTCCTTCTTGTGCATCAGCAGTCTGCATCCTTAACCAAAGAGCAAGAGGAAAACACGATCCCATCTTGTTTGGTGAAGGTTTGCTGCTGTCACTTGTGATTGTGTTTGGAAACACCTTGAAAAACTGGAGGAGTGCAGCTAGTCCTTTAATCATGGAATATATTTAAATGCATTTGTACAAAATTAAAACATACAGGCGTAATCTTTGAGTCATCTGAGAATTTTCCTTTACCAACTAGCTTGTTTCCTGCTTTTCTTGTTTATATTGGAGCTAGTTTGCTTTCCTGTAGATAACTATTGTCATCAGATCCCAGGAATAGGTAAAGAAACTGTCTGAAGGTTTGGATTAAAGAGAAAACTTGAAAATGCTTAGCTATATTTTTCTCTACTGATTCTGAAGACCAGATCTTGTTGGCTTTCTGTTGTGGCTCTCTGATGCTGTTAAGAGGGGACAGCAGGAGTGGAGGCAGGGTGAGCAGCAAAGTTTTAGATAGTACTTTTCTGTGCTGTTTTGTGGGAGGTTTTTAGTTTGTTTGTGTTTTCTGAATTCAATGTTAATGCTGAAAACACTGGGACTCATTAATGATGCAATGTCTTTAATCACTCATAGTATTCCAGTTTTCTTTAATTGATGCTGGTGCTGCTGGGTGAACTCTGGTTACTTGTCAGTGGTGTAGAGCAGGGTTTGTTCCTCTTTTTGTTCTTCCACTGTATTTTCCTTTTTCAAATTGGAGGTGGTGTTATACAAAAATGTCAGCAGGATCCAGGAGGAACCCTCATAGAGACAGCGTGCTGATGGCACTTTTGTTACTATGTCAGGCAGGAGCACTTGGACTCAGGCAGCTGATGGTATGTTGGCCTGGTGCAAAGCTGCAGCTCCTGTTGAGTGTAGAAAGAGCCTGAGGCCAGAGCTGGCACTGGCTGTTCTTCCTGTGATGTTACAGCTCTTGGCACTCTTTGCCTACATTCAGAAAGGGTCCCTGAGCCACTCTCTCTCTCTCTCTCTTGGGTTTGCTGCTTCCAGGTTTAGAGAATTTATGTTTGTGTTGCTTTAGAGAAGTTTCTACTCCACTGCAGAGACAGACAGCATGCAGCCAGCTTTGAACTCACTTCAGGGTCAGATGAAGTGTATTTTCCTGCCTGAAATATGAGCTGGATCAATTAGGGAAAAAAAAGGTATTGCTGAACTACAAGCAGGCCAGTTTAATGTATGCATCAATCAGGTCAACTCACAGTATTTTGAAAAAATTCAGCTTCTGTTTGCTCCTAGGAGGGAATGCTAATGAACTATTTCAAGACTGCATTTTAATTAAACTCATGCATCCACTAAAATGTGTTACAATCTCGTTTCTCCAGGGAGCATACACTGCATCAAGCTGCACCTTTTCCTGCAGGATTGCATCTTGATGATGTTTTAATCTTGCGTGGCTTCCATAACAAACTGGTGGGGGAAAAGTGCTCAGTGGTTAAATCACTCATTGTCTGGTATTTTTATCATGAGGTGCTGAGGTACTGTGGGGTTTGGGGAGTAGGGAAGGAACAAGAGAACAACTAGATATGTATGTCTGTCCAAGGCTTTAACATGGTACATGATTTTTTTTCTTTTTCTCCCAGCTCTTGTAGCATTGGGTTACACCGCCTTCCCTTTGCTTCTCGATCTCCACCATAACCTCTCCTGCCTAAATCAAGTTTAAACGATTCACTCTCTATCAAACCTCCCCATACATGTAAAACTATCTTCCCCTACTGCTGGGTTTCCCACTAAATGAGGTGTTTCACACTTCTTTGCTATTTTATTCAGTGTTTAAGTGCTTCTCCTCTGTTCATTAAATTTTATGTTTATGCAAATCATGATCAAGTATCTTTTCTGTAATCCTAATCAAGAGCAACTTTGATTAGACCCTCCTCCAGAAGAATATGTTTTCAAGTGCTCACTGTTTTTACATTGGTCATCACACAACTCTGAAATATGTATAAAACTGAGTTTGTAATTAAAGACTGGAATTTAACTTTAAATCATTCTGTTTCAACGGTAAGTGTTGCTATTTAAATAATGTGAGGATACTTCCTGTTTTACACAGAATAAACATAAATTGGGATTATAAATGGAAGCAAATTATTCGAGTGTAAGTCCTTCTGATAAATGACTTAATTTCTAAGCATGCTTGAGATCACTGTTAAAGTGCATTGGGGGCATTAGAGAGCATTCCTGTAGAATCCATGTTTGTAAAAGATGCATGGATTTTGAGAACCATGAATTGTTAGCACCTTCAATATGCTGATAGTGCCATAAATGTCTTCACTCTTGACTTCACTGATGTCCTTTAATGATGATCTGCTGGAACAGCTCAGTCTAGCTTGAGTTGAGTCTTGAGTCTAGAGTTTTATGTTTGGAGTGTTACAGAGGATGATGCTTTAGAAGGTTTCACTGCTAATGGAAGCTCTTGTCTGCAGAATCCACTTTCTTTGGCGTTGCCACAGAATGGCTACAAAATATCCTTCCTGTAATTTCTGTATTATATTCACAATGTGATCCTTTAGGCATAGGACACTGTATAGCACGTCTCCTTGTCCGACCAGAGGGATGATTCAAGGCAAGACACCATCCTGTAACAGCTTTTTTTTAAATAAATGGTTTATGAATCCTGCTTGATCTCTCATCTTGCCTTCATTCCATAGGAAAGTGTATTACAATACATGCTTTTTTGATGCCTGTGATGATTGTGGTTTCTACAATGGGGCTTTGAGCAGCTTGGTCTAGTGGAATGTGTCCCTGCCCATGACATTGGGGGTTGGAACTAGATGATCTTTGAGGTCCCTTTCAACCCAAACCATTCTATGAATAACTCTCTCTGCATTAGTGTAAAAAATGTAGGTAAATGAAACTTAGGCCTCATCTATATGTTGCTGTTTGGATTAATGAAGAGAAGTCCATAGTTCTGCTTCCTGCCATTCACAGACTTGGTGTATCTGATTTGAATAGACTATATCGGTTGGGTTTTTTAAATAAAACACAGTTCATAAGGATATAGTGCCTCAATTTTAGTATTAAATAGCTGGTATTGTGTGCTTTTTATTTTTTACCTCCTCTGCTTGATTACTGCATTATCTGAAATCACAATGGGATATGTTAACATCTTTTTAGATATGTAAATCTTAACAGTATCAAGTTTATATTATTTTGTGAATTCTAGTTGAAGAGCATTTCCATGTAAACTGTGACACAATTTGTGTAACCTTAGCCCATTTCTCTTATCAAAACAAATTCAGTGCTTTGGCATTCCTTTGGAACTTAATTGTCAACTTAACTACCATGAGATTTCAGTAGAGCTGATGAATAAGCTTACTTTCATTAAGGAATTCAAATTATTGCATGTGTAGCAAAAGATCACTGCCCTTAATAAAAACTATAGTTAAACAAGATCCCAAATCTTCTGATTATTCTCATAAATGTAATCAACAATTGTTCTGAGTTGTTTCAAGTTTTGTTTTTCTTAAGCATTAAGAGTTCTGCCTACCTCGGGTGTGCCAAGGCATGCTCAGTACAGAAGGCTGTAAGCCCATGAAGTGTTTGAAGGCACCTTTGATTGCTTATTTGGTCCACAAATAATTACTGTTTTCTTTTTATATTGTGACCTATTTTTGTTTTGCTTTTCATTTAGAAACATGTATTTGCTATTACATCTAATTAAATGTATGGTGTGAGAATCTATATGGAAGAGTATTCAAGGATTTATTTAGTAGAGAAATCATTATACTTGGACTGGATAGGGATGAGAAGAAGTTGGCTGGGTTTACATTCAGTTCATACCACGTCTTTTGTTAAACCATCTTATTCCCTTTCTTTCCAGTCCTGTGCACATCCCCCATCACCTAAAAGATGTTGGGATTTGATCTAGACTCTCAGCTGATGCATTCTCTTGGCCCAAAGAGTTCTGGGGTCTTGTGCTCTGTGGTTCAAATGTGTCATGGCATGAGATTTAGATACTCTTCACCAATCTGCTGTACACCATGTTCTCCCAATTCTTCCAAGTGTCTCTGTTCAGGTCACTTACCAGCATGTCCAAATTTTTATTTAAAGTATTTCCACCTATGTCCAACCTGGGATATCTGTTTGACTTGGCTATACTCAGCACTTGGGAGGAAACTCTTACTCACCAGCTAGGTAGGAAACCCCTAGGACATGCTGCTTCTGTTTTGCTCTTTTGTTTCTTAGAATTGAATACCCCAATTCTCACACACCCACATCCACCAATTCCCCACCAGAATGCCTTGTTTTCTTCTCTCTGTCCTAAGTTCCTTCAAGCTTCTGATTTTAATCTCGTCCTTATCTTTTTACTTCATAATTGGGTTCCTGCCAGTAGGCTCAAAAGCTTTTGGGTGATTTCTTGGTAACTTTTGCTCTGCCAAATGTTACTCTGTCTTAAGGATGAATTTCAGTAATTGCAAAACTAGCTTCTTCATTTTTGTCTTCATTCTTGTCATATGGGTATCAATCATCTAATAATTGTAGATGTTTCTGGCCTCTACTGGCAGGCAGAGAGAAAAAGTTAGGACGTGTTGATGCAGTTTATTTTGTTTGCAGCTTAGTTTGTTTGTATATATGCATGACCACATAAGCAATGTCATGCACATGCTGCCTGGAAGGATTGTGCTGTGTGCAGGCAGCTCCTTCTTGGGAGCAGGTTAAACTGGAATGGGTCTCAAGTCAGAGATTATTGCAGTTTGCTTTCCAAAAACCCTGTATATCCCACATATCACACTGAGACCGACCTAACCTTTCCATGCAAATAAAAGTGACACGGGAGATTTTTGTGTCACTGTTTGGCTTCATTATTTAGGCATAACAGCCTTTCTGTCTCCAACTCCCATGCTGCCTTTTGGCCTTCGTTTTCTTTGTTATCAGCCTGTACAGACACTCATTGCTTCCATTTAGTGTTGCCGTAGGCCACAGTCGGTTCAGCTAAAGCTGCTGTCTGGGCTCTAATCGTTGGCTGCATATTGTAATTGTTGTCATTTTGTGCATCACTCCTCTTACATTCCTCACCAGGCTGCTTTAACACCAGTGCTTTTACATTGCTTTGATACGTTGACCTATTCCCCGGCTTCTTGCCATACTACACGAAATTTGGATTTCTCCACTTGCCCCTAGGAGAATCAATAATAACGCCATTAAGCAGATTTATCCTTTCCTGATTGTACCTCTTCTTTTGCATTGCTATTCCCTTATAATTTTTGTATACTGCTTATTTTGCTGTAACTTGTATTTGAGTCTTCTATCTCCTCTGAATATGACCATGTGCTAGAAAGAATTTCTTCTCCTTGCTTTCCCTTTCTTTTTACTCCCCTGTTGTTAAACTGTCTCTCCCTGTTAATAACTGGGGTTTACAAGTCTGAGACCAAGGCAGGAGGAAACTGTTAGTGCCAATAATAGTCACTGAATCAGTTGAATTCAAAATTTCAGTGAGCTTTGTCTTTGGTTAAAGCCTCAGGGCACTGTCACAGAGGATAATTTAACCATTTTTTAATATTAATGTAACTGAAGAGTTTTCTGAAGTGGCATTTAGGAAACTCGCAGCTCTCTTGTAATTGACTCATAAATTGGCTTAACTAATGAATTAACTCCTTGTCTTGGGAGAACAGAGTGGCTGACACCCAGTTTTTAGTCTGCTGTCTTTAGTACAAAGTACAGATGGTACTCTGAAAACGTACGGTTTTAAAGGTTTTTCTAGAGCTGATACTGGGAAGTAAACAAGATGTTTTGTAGGATGGAGGACAGCCTCCAGATTAATAGCAGAAGTAAGTGCATTGTCAGACTTCTAAGAAATGTGTAGATGTCTATTGACATGAGAAAATGTTGCAGTTTACTTGAAGTGATAATGGTTTTAGGGGTGCATATGTTTTGACAGTATTTCTTCCTTATATTTGATGACTTTTTTGCACTGGTTGTAGTTTTACTGAAATACCTATAACAGTATTTGCTTTAGAGTGGGGAAGTAAGGGCTGTGCTCATTAGCTTTCATGTGGTTTCTATAGGTAATTTATTGGCTTTGTATGAATATTTGTCCCTATTTTGCTGTAAAATATTGTCAGTAAAATACCTGGGAAATAAATTATTGCTCAAACCTAGACATTAGCAGACAATTCCTTCTCCTCACCATTAACAGTCTTGTGTTAGGAAGAATTGTGTGTGCATGACAGAAATGTTGCACATACAGAGCTTCCCACTTAAAGGTGATCTGGGTGCTACAGGGAGCTGCAAAAACTATTGTAGATAGATCAGGAAGGAACTCATGTTCAAGATAACATGAGTTTAAGAACACGTTTAAATGTTTTGCTGGACTACAACTCTTCTGAACTGAACTCGGAACGGGGAATAAAAGAGTTCGTTCACCAGAATAAAACAAAACAAACTCAAAAGGAGGAGGGTATTATCTGGAAAGGAACTCTGCTGGAGTTCCTAAAGGAGAGTGGTTTTCTTAGAGGGGCAGTAAAAGAGGTGGAAGGAGATAGACTTGAGGGTAGCAGTGTGAATGAGGATTGGATAAAAGACTCTGGTTTCAGGTTTGTTGGGGAGATGGAAAAATGTAATGGAGAAGTGTCCTGAAAAATCATGACAATAAAGCAAGCCCTGATGTATTTCATTCAGTATGGCTATATCTACTTGAACGTTGCCCCATCCTTTCTTTTCCCTGGTTTGTTCTACCAGCCACGATCAGTGATCACCAGACTCTACACACTGCTGTAACATTTTGTGTCTGTGTGGGACATAACGTGAAGGTGAACTAAGGCAGATCATTGAAGGCAATTCCCAGCATGTGACAACTGCTTTCAGAGGAAACTGATCTGTTTCTTAATAAAAAAAACATTCTGGTGAGAAGAATAGTAGGAAATCTTGTTTTGGTATAAGTAGATCACTTCAAAAAGTCAAGGAATAGGTACTTTTGAAATTTTCCTTTACTGGAGTTCATTTACTGGGAGTGGACATGATCCTTTGGCTTCAGATGACCATCCAGAGGACAAGCACTTGATTTAATATATGGATTCAGTATTGTTAGCCTCCTTATTCCCTAGGGACTGAGGCAAGGCCAAGTCAGCGTATGGATTAGTTAAGAAATTTTGAATAGATTGGGAAATAATAATCTTAGATGAGAAAGGCGGAGTGTAATTTTAAATCCAGGATTGAGTAAGTTGTAAATTTTTTTGCCTTATTCCAGAAGAAATATGTCACTCGGTCAGCCTCTGGGCAAAAAAGTGTTGTGTGTTTATGTTAAATCCTGAGTAAATCCAGCAGATTACTTTGTGGAAGCAAAAGGGAAGTGCAAGGCTTGTTTGATGGTGCAAAAACAGTTCAGATATAACATTTGATCAGACTCAACCCAGGATGCTGACTCCGAGTCTGTCTAGTAGGAGATGAAGAATTTTGAAAGCAGTCAGTGGCACACTCTCCTGACCTCCAGAAATTTGATTCAGGGAATTTCTGAGCTAGATGTAGCACTTTTCCGCTTATTAGCGGGGAATGCAGTTATAGCCAGACAAAGCCTCTCTAAAACATGTGTATTTAACTGGTTTACTAAGGTCATGGTCATACACAGAGAGAGGGAATAAGGAGGCAGCCTGAGAAAAGTTCCTGCTTGCACTGGAAGGTGTAAGTCAGTTCACTAGTCTGAGAGAAACTACCATGTGCCACTACAGATGTGAGATTTGCCAAGGTATACATGTAAGTCTGTTGAGGAGCATAACATCAAAGTTCTTCTTAAAACACTGGGAAAATGAGTAAGGAGCTCAGCTCATGTTGCAAGGCTGCACTGAAAGAAAAGAACATTCAACACTGAACTTAACATGACAAGTAAAGGAGAAAAACCATGTCTTTACTGTCAGACTAGCCAAAATGACTGGTCTAATCTATTGTGAAGTTAGAGATTAATAGCCTATTTTATGTGCCCTGAGAAGCCCAGCCACCGAGGGAAGCTATTCAGAGGTTCTCTGTTATCCCTGGAAGACAAGGTACTCAGGATAGTACATGTTACAACATGACTGTATAGTCAGTAGAAAAGAAAAATTTTGGGGCGGGGGAGAAAGAGAGATCCAGAGAAGCTTAAGAAGATAACTCATATACCCAGCTCTGGGGAATGTACCTTACCAAACAAGTACTTAGCATAAGCCAAAGATGCATTGTTTTGATGACACAAAGTTTGCTTTTAAGTTGATACTTGTCTGGTCAGGTTTATCACACGAAGTATTGAGTGTTCAAGTAATCATTACATCACTGAAGCACTCGAGGAGGAAGTTGCTTGTCTTTGAAATGATGCAGAGAAGAACCTGAGTATGGCAAAAAAAATGTGCATATAAGATGGAAGCAAGTCTTAAATGAGAGATGAAACAAGTAGAGGCTGGAAATAGAAGAATGGTAAGATAGATGGGTAAATTTGCCAAGTATCAATATTGATGCCAGAAACCAAGCATATAAATTATATGGATTAGCCACAGTGAGAAAAGCAGATGTATAGAAAAAAAAGTATTTATTTTCTCTCAAGGAATTACAGTCTGATTTGAGAAAAGAGAATGAGAATGGTGTGCTGTTCCCTACTGTGGGCTGAAAGTGGGGAACGAACTGAGTCTAACTTGGTATGCTAGAAGTGGTTTAGTTTGGAAGAAGAGTAAATATGGATATGTGTTTTAATAATAGCTATGTTCTCTTTGGTTTCTTTGTGTCCATTTTTGCCTTGGTTGTCCATTTGGACACACAAGGAGACTGATGACACGTGCATCATGAACTCATCACAAAGCCTGTAATTTTAAAAAAATTTTTGCTGTTCCAAGCAAGGGACACGGAGTGCCCACAGGCTTGAATTGTCCTGATATTGCTCACTGTGTTAAGCCTGGTTTTGAGTATGTTTGTGTAGGGTTTGTGTCAGAGACTACAGCCTACAGCTCTTCGTTGGCAATCCAGAGACAAAGGAAATGCCTGTACTGACAGATATGAGCAAATTAGTCTTTGTTGAAAAATATCTTTTTTTTTTTTTTTTTCAAAACCTGCTCCTCCTACCTTCTTCTCAACTTGTGTAGGCACGAGGGAATACTTATGCTTTGTTTAGGTTTTTGAGGTTTTCTTTTAACCACTGGGAATTTTCCATAGCTTATTTACTCTTGTGAAGGTTTGGTCATGAACCACACTGAAAACTGAACTGTCTTGTTTCTTGAAACCTATTAACTTTATAAACCACAAGCAAAATATAGTGAGGCAGCTGCATTGAAAATTTTCTCATATGACCCAGCACTAACCTTAGCTCTGCCCAGCCAGGCAAGCTGTGAGGGATGGCTCACCCTGCTCCAGCTGGGGTCCAGACAGCTAATGATCAGAAATTACCAGTTGAGTAGAAAAGACTCTGGCAGCCACTAGACATTGTTCCTCTGGGGTCTGATGAGTTGACTTGTAATTCTTGAATAATCTTGATTTCCTAGGTTTTTTTTATTATTCTAGTACATGTATGTTAATTCTGCAGATGATTAGAGTAATGGCATTTTATTTTTACTGGCTTTATTTACTGCACCCCAGTGTGGGTCCCCCTCTCCAGATGATACCTTATTACACATTTCCTTTTTTTTTTTCCTTTTTTTTGTCAAATCCAGATAACAGCTGTCAGTCTTAATAATATGGTAGCCCTGTGGCAGAATTGAGATTCCATTTTATTGTCTCTGAGGAGCTGGCATTTTGTTCTAGCTCTTTTCCTCCTTGTCAAGTAAAACCAGTATTTTGGTACCAGGTTGGGAGAGGAGATGTTAATTTACCTAGCAACTTTCCCATGACTGACAAAAATGGTTGTAACGAAAGCAGCCCTAACATTACAGTGTTCTGCAGCTAATGAGGGTATTCTACAATGAGTTGACCAAACTTGTGCTTTGTTGAATTTTATTGTCTCTCCTCATAATGCTTTGTAAGATACAAGAACCAGAACGAACTTCTGTCCAAACACAGCCTTCCTTTCTTCCTTCCTCCCTTCCTTCCTCAAAATCCTAAATCTTCAGTCTTTTGCCTGATTTCTTCAACATTCTTGTACAATAACCCCTTTTAAATTACCTGAAAGACTTGTGATACAGTTTGATGGTGCCTGTTTCCTGTTTTCCCACATTTTTTTCTTTCAAGGTTGTTTTTGCTTTTTGTATTACAACTGCACACAAAGAAGCATCTTACTCTTAAGTCATTGTGACTGCACAAGAACATCTGTGTACTTTGTTTTATTTCATTTCTTTTTTTCCTTTTGTTTTTGCTTTTCCCCCAGAGAACAAAAGAACTACCCTACTGTGTGAAATGCCCCTCTAGTCTAGCCTAGTACTGCTTCTGATATTTGATGATGGGTGATTACTTCAAATATGATGTGATTACTCCAGGATTGTACTCTTCCTGATCGCTAATTTGGGATTTCCTGATCTGAAGGAGGCTTCTGAACCATTAAACTTTTAATAGCTGCCTACAAATCTGTACTCCATCAGTTCTTGTAGTCCTGGATTCTTTTGGCCTCCACAACACCCCATGGCGATAAGTTTTGCAATTTCATTGTGTGGAAAATTACTTCCTGTTGTTTATTTTTAAACCCGCTGTCTGGTAATTTGTGTGCCCCATAACTGTTATTTTGTGTGAAATGTTCTTCGCCCTATTCATGATTTTGAAAGCTGTTTGTGAATGGATAACTTAAATTTTCTGAGGTGAGAGTACAGACCTGGGAAAGCCATGAGTGATTCAAGTCAACCCTCTATGTGTTTTGTAGAGCACATACAATTCAAGATGTGGGTGCCCAATGATATCTGTTACCATGTTCTCTCCAACCAGCTGGTGATACAATTTGCCTTTTTGGAATCAGAATATTGTGAGTTGGAAAAGACCCACAAGGACAGAGTCTAACTCATTAAGTGAATGGCCCATATGGAGGGCAAACCCGCAACCTTGATGTTACTAGCGCCATGCTCTAACCAATTGAGCTCACCATTGCTGACAGTTGATGTGATAATTACAGAGTGCTATCCACAAAAAATACCCTTTAATTCTTCTATGTGGCAACATTAGCATAGATCCTGTCATTGAATATGTATATGTATATTTTTTGTTTGGGAAAGTTCACACTTTCCATCATTCAAATTCTTCTGTGATTTTTTTTTTTATTTTTTTTTTTGTGGATGTAGTGACTTGTAAACTCTGCATGTCCTCAAGTGAAGATCATGGTCTCTAGGATCTTTTTCTATTGTCTGTATACTCTTGAAAGGACTGCTTTTACTAAAACAGGAATCATACTGTCTCTGAACATGCTCTGACTGTGTTTAAATTTCACATAGCTCTTCCTGTATGGGTGAGAGCTCACTTGGAAACCATTCATCAACAGCAGAAAATTGGCTGACTGATGTAAAGCCATTGAGTTACTATTTCATTTTAAGCAACTTACAGGGTGCCTTAAGGAAGCACTGAAATGCTGGGTGAGGAGTTTAACACTGACACTTGGTGTATAATTGGTCTGTTAAACAGGAATGTGTTCAAGCAACCTCTGCTATCCTAAAAGAATTACCAGCAGTCATGCTGTAGATCACTGGCAAAGTGTTTCTGCTGTGAATGAAGTCATATGTAAGTCAATGTAAAGACCACTGAAAGGAAAGTGGTCTATCCTTTATAGGTAAGAAAATCAAGCTGCATCTGCCTCTTCTGGTTTTTCTTCCTGCACTGACAAATGCTCTGTCAGAAGACTACAAGGCCGAGTCCCCCATAAGAGTTCTTTCTAGTCATATTTGCCCTTTTCAAATTAGAAAAGTGACATTTTTCTAACAATTTTGATTATTTGTATTGTTACAAGTGCAAAAAAAAGCTTATTCTACACTTTCTCTGTAAGGTAGGCTGCATGAATTTGGAGTAGGACTTGGTTACTTGCAAATTTATGAGGCCTCTTGAGAGATGTGGAGCTGTCAAATATACATGTTCCATGGTTACCTCTTGCCTTTCTGAAGCATCAGCAAGGGACTGAAGAAGAAGCTACATCATCTTAAATGGCATTATATACATGTGTTTAGGCAACCAAATCGAGTATTTTGTGTGTTGATGTTAAGGGCTACTGGAGCTTGCACCATGTGTGGTGCTGGGATAGAATTTGTGACTTAAATTTTGCTGTTTGTATGGTAGCACTCTGCAATATCAGATATGTGTTAAACTAGACAGATTGGAGGTTTCTAAATTCCATCTATGTTGAAGGTAAACTTGTAGTGAAATAATAGAATCCTAGAAATAAAAGCAACACAGGGCCTATGGAATCCAGGTTTTTCCTAACTTTGTCTATGGTTTTGATCTGTGATTTCACTTGCATATCCAGAATGCAGAACATAATTCTAGTGTTAGTGACTCAGCAATAAGGAGTCATCTAGGTTAATAACATAATGCTTTTCCATGCTTATAGGGGCTGTGCAAATGAGAAACTTGAGTCACTTGTGAGTGCATTATTGGGGGCTATATTAAAAGCCAGTTACTTAGCTTTTATTCTGAGGGATCATAGGTAGGAGAATCCAGCTATGAATGTAATTATCACTTCATCTGCCTGTGTGCCCCTTAGCGTGATCTTCAGTCTTTGTGTACTTGTAGGACTGTGTGAACCTATCTAGACTCTACCTTCTCTGATACAAAAATGATTCCTGTATTAGTACAAGATACTAATTTTTTTCTTCCCTCTATGCAGATTAAGTAATAATAGGACTGTAGTTAACCTGTATTCGAAGCCCACCTTTTAGTTGCCAAATAACTTCCCTCATGGATAAGATTGGGGAGCACTATCTGTTACTGAATTTTAATCTATTGATCTTTTTAGTAGTTTTTATATCAAAGTTACTATCTCTGAGAACAGAGATTCTTCTGATTTTATACACCCAGAAGTGTGCAAGATGCTTCACAGTGCAACAATAGTACTACTCGCTTGCCCAAAGAGCTTCAGAGTTTGTCTTCAATGAAATGTTCAAGTTCGAATTGTGCTAAAGCCCACCAGGATTGCCTGTTGGAAGCAGAACTTGTTTCAGGAGGGAGAGGCCTCACAACTGGCTTGTCTTTCTTTCTTGTTGGTCCTGCTTTCTTCAGTAGGTTTTAACTTGTGAAACACAAAACATTTTTTCTCTTTTTTGGGGAAGTTGTGTTGGGCTTTTTCCCTTCTTTTTCTTCCCCTCTTTCTCCCAAAGAGATGTTGAAATGAAGTACAAAAGTGCAGCTTTCCCACCATGGCATGGAGCAAAACCCAATTTGTTCCGTACTGTCCCTCCAGCATCTCTTTTATTACTTCGGTGCCGAGCTGCTGAACACGGAGAAAGGCGGCTGTGTCATACTGTCTCTCCTGGTCTGTTGTTAACGCGCCTTTACAAATAAGCCCCTGGCAAATTTTGTCCAAAGCATTGAGGCCATCATTAATGTTATTCTGAGGAATTACTTAACTACTGCTGGGATCCGTCTGTGTGGGGTTTTTAAATCTTCAGTTACAGAAATAAGTTCTAGTTATGTCTTCTGCTGAATAAGTTGTCACAGAATTTTAAAGTGCTGGCAGCTCCCATCTCGATGGCAGACTTTTACTTCGTGAACCTTAAGTTGTTGCGCTTGCATAATAAGAATCCTTTGAGTTAAAGTTTCTCAGTAATTTAACACCATTTTTGAGCCTGTTAAAGTGAGTATTTAAGACCAAAATGTGTTTTCAAGTTCAGGTATAAATTAAATGTTTCTGCTTAGTGACATTTCAGTTCCCTTGTGTAAAGTATTATTAAACGGGAACAGGATGAAGACCCTTTGCTTTTATTTTCACTCCAGTCTCTTTCAATTTAATTGATTTGTTTGTCTTAATTTTCTTTTCTAGAGTTTTAGAGTGCCAAGGGCTGCCCATTGTGAACGGGCAATGTGATCCCTATGCCACTGTTACCTTAGCAGGACCCTCCAGGCAAGTATTGCTCATTCAAGAGCTTCCATTTTATAAGAATGGTTTCTGTTTCCTTTGTCTATTAGAAATTTGCATTCTCAGATGAACAGCTGGGAATACTTAGACACCACTAGGGTGTGTTAAGTGTTGATATGTGTGTGTGTGAGTGACTGAATTATACTAGAGTAAGTAATTTGAAGCTTGTTTCAATTTTGATTAATGTGAAGATCTGAATAATCTCAGAGTAAGTTGAATATCATGGAGTATACAATTTGTGGTGAGGCTTAATTTATGCATCTTCTCACCTCAGACCCGGAGGCCAGTTTTCGTGCAAATGTATTGCCTGATTTTGGGCAGAGACAGAAGAGAAATATAAATACACATCCATATCTTGCACAGTATGCATGTTTGTATGGCAATATTTAAGGTGTCTTTGCTTTCAAGGGACGGCAAATTAATGTATATCAAAATTCCTAGGTGGCTCAGTCCTGTAATTTGATATACGCAGACATAATAGCATGGATAATATTTGGAATGGGGTTTTAGTGATGAGATTCTGCATAATACTCTTCAGTTTAAATTTGGGATTCAGTTTTCCAATCTGTTCTAAAAATTACCTGTGCTGTTGGATGTCACTGTTTTGTTTCTGTTTATCCAAAGTCATGTTTTATGTCTGTGTCATTTTAAAACAAACCAGCTCTGCTGTGACCTCAAAGAATCAGATTTGGTAGCATGGACTATTCATTAATGTTTTACAACAGTTTATTGAAAATCATATAAATAAGAAGCATTATTGACCAATATTTACCTTGCAATGCAGAGCCTTTGAGCCTGTCTGTATTCTTAATGTTTATCTAAGTGTACCTTATGCTCATTAATGAGGTATGTATTTGAGTTATACACTTGAAGTCTGTAACTTTTTTCAGATAGCACTGGATGGCTATTACTGAAACTGTAAGGAGATTGTTTGACTAACCCTTGAATGTCCAAACTTACCTTTGTCCACTTCCCTCCTACTCCCAGTCTGGATAATACATGACTGTTGATAATGTATTTCCCTTCAGAATAAGGAGCATAGCCTTATCCTATTCCTGTCTGGTTTTTGGTGAGGGAGAATGCTTGCCTCCTATCTCCAGCAAGCAGCATGCAGCTTATTCCCATCCACTGCTTTGTAATTGCTCAATAATTGTGTTGCCTTAATCACCTCTCGTTCTACATCCTGCTTCCCAGTCCCCTCCCAGATGGGTTTATCGGTAAAGAGGTTGGTTGGCAAGTGTGACTGATGAGATGGGATTGGCAATCTGTCCTATGTCCTGGAGGTGATTAGTCTCTCTTATCTCTCAGCCTCTTCTAGGAATTGTGGAATATTCTTAATCTCTACATCATTCTCCTCTCTGGATTTTTCAATGCCTCTTGTTTTAGAGTAGGAAAGCTGCTTTATTTGGCTGCAGCTATGCAATGCCAAGAAGAAAAATTTCAGCAAATGTGCTGCTGCTTATTGTGCGATTTGTGCTTACAGAGCCATCAGACTTCCTGACTAAAACTCTTCCTATTCCTGTGTTATAGATGGGAAAACATTGTTTCCTGTGGACAGGCTCATTCAAGTCACACAGGAAGCCTGTAGCAGCTCTGGGAATTAGACCCAGCTTTACTTGACCTCTATCAAATACATAGAGTTGTCCAGTTAATTTAAGCAGTTACAACCTATCTAAGCAGCTTTAGTGCATGAGAAATAACAGATAGATGTTGGGATGAAATGATTAGTAGGTCAGTTTTCCACATGGCTGATGTGCCTCTCCATCTGTGTTTGTTTTATCTATGCCTGCAGAGCTGTAGGGGAAGGTCGGTGACACAAGGCAACACAGAGCTTTTCTCTTATAGGTAATGAGTACAAATCAAGCATAGGTTCATAACATTTGGAAGTCACCAAACAGCTGTTGGCTGGCCTGTGAGAAATGCATTGACTGGCTCTGGCCCAACACCAAGCAGTTAGATGTCTGTGTTCTAAAAGGCAGGCATAGGCAGATGGCACTGCCCTTAGAGGATGAATGGGCAGTACTGGACTTGGTCAGGCCTGGTGAGTTGTTGGGAGGAGGTCTGCCATGTCTTGTTCCTACAGAATAGTAGAAATAAAGACTTCTGCTCAGCACTGCTCATCATAATTCACCACCATATTATTAACTAAGTGCTGTTGGGGCTGCAGGAAAAGGGATGGTAATACAGCAATAAAAATATTGTTACTAAAGAAGTCACTCTGATATTAGATAATCAAAAAACCCACTGAAAAGCAGTCATTGATTCTTTAGGCCAGGATTATAAAATATAAATCACAGAAATAGTTAATGTTAGTCTTTGTCTCCTATGTTTTTAGAATATGAGGAATTTTTGAGTCATGTCAATACTGAGACCATCTTCCTGATGTTGCTGGTCAGATCCCCATTCTTGCCAGTTTGTACAGATGGAAAAATTCTTGCTAATTCAAGCAAGTGACAGAATCAGGGTTCAAGGGCTTGTGTTTAAAAGAGGGTAACTGTGATTACTGGCACTTTAGAGAAATAGGCATGCATTGAACCTCTTTTAAACGTGTATGAGTGTCTGTGCCTTGCTGTGCTGGAGCCACACGGCATTCCAGTTTTATCAGATAAATTAAGTGAATGGTTATTTCCTCCTCAGTGCCTCTGTTCTAGGATCACACTCCTACTAATGTTCTTACCCTTTTTTTTTGTTTGTTTTGTTTCCTTAATTCAGATCAGAAGCCAAAAAGACTAAAGTTAAAAAGAAGACCAACAATCCACATTTTGATGAAGTGTTTTATTTTGAGGTTGGTATTTCAAAGGAATGGGTGATAAGCTGAAACACTATACTGTGGATAGTTGGCACAGCATCCTGCTCCATGTTGTGCCAGCTGTCATCTTTGAAGACTGTTTCAAAGCATGGCACAGGGCAAAGAAGTACCCAGAGTCGGACTAGATGACTGCTGAGGGAGCAGTATATGGCTTCAGCTCAGCTGCTTTGTAGGAAAAGCTTTAAGTTGGACGCTTCTGAACAACAGGCTTTATACTCAATTGCAACTCACACCAGTAGAATTTTGAAAAAGGGCAGTTAAAAATGGGTTAAGCTGTCCCCTCCA
>VXBA01001382.1:193065-278710 GCA_013399895.1 Serilophus lunatus
CCCCACCCCCGAAATTAATTTTTTTAAGTCTGTTTTTATAGCTGCTCCACCCTGTCTCTTCCAGTCAATGGGAGGAAGGTTATCTCCTTAGGAGTACTGAAAACTGTAGAGAAAAATAGATTGAAACTGATTGTTCAGGCTGTCTACCAGTCTGCAGTACCAGTGCCTTTTCTCCGAGTGGGTGAAACCTCTGCAGCTTTATTTAATACAGAACATTTTCCACAAATCTCATTAAAATAAAGTATAACTTCTTTGAAACTTCTTTCTGGCAAGAGTAGCTGTAATTGTGGTGTGTCTATACCTATATGTGCATGTGGTTATAATATAGATACCTCTTGAAACTTTTCATTCTGTCTTCTAAAGTATGTGTATCTTTCTCTTTTCTTTTTTCTTTTTCTCTTGGACATCATAGTCCTGGTCTATGCTTAACTGTTCTATTTTGATAGACACCTCAAGAATGTATCTGGAATAATGAAGTTGATGAAAAGCCAGAGTAGCACAATGCAGTTGGCATATATTGAAAAGCCCTTTCTGCTCGTATGGCTTGCATGAGTCAGGTCACATTTGCATTAGAAATTGTTTCTGGCATAGGGATGGTTTCTCAAATCAGTTCTGGGATACAGACAACCACATCCGGAAGGAAAGATGGGGAGAGAGGAGTCATACAAGTGCTGTTGGCACTGTGCAGATCTGAAGTGCACATGTCATTCTTGGCACTGCTGTCTTCCCTCTCCTTCTACACACCACCATCTTTGCCTAGAAGTTGTACTGTCTTATACCAGCAGAAATGTGTTCTTGTTGATGTAATGTGTTTGAATATGAGGAACAGATATAGCAAGTTGGTTTTTGGCAGGGGCACTTTCTCAGTGCCCAAAGGGGTGGAAACCATGAGGGTTGGCCAGGTGCTGTCTAAGGTAATCTCTCCTCCTAACCCAGAGTGTTTCTGTGTTTGCTTAGGGCTGCCCAGGATTTCAGTCCATCACCTGGCCCAGAACTTTGGTCTTTGGCAGATACACAAGAATGATGCTATACATAAACTAAAATGGGCTTCCTTATTCTTAACTCAGGGAGTTTTGGAGATGCCTGTCAGTGAGAACGTTTTAATGAGAATGTAATACAGGAATTCGGACTGTAAACCACAGAAACTTCACCTGCCTTGAGTCCTCAGCCTTCTGTGTGCTGCAGAAACAGTGAATGCTTGGTATTTAAACACTGAACTTGGCAGGTGGTGCCATGTTGGGAAAGAAAAGAGAGAAACAAAGCATCTTCCAGCTGGAGTTGGGAAGGAGGGAGCTGGAAGCTTACTTAGCTTTCCTTTATGCTGAGAGCTGGGTTGCGTGCAAGTACCAACAGAAGCAAAACCTGAACTCAAGCCCGTGCCCCATTTGTTCTGCTAACTCAGAGCAAAATGATTTCTATGTGGGTAAGAGCAGATCTTGGGAAATGTCTGAATCAGCCAGAACTCTGAAACATAAACATACCCTTAGTGCAGACAGAGCCATCATAGATTTATGTCATTTTGAGAGTAGTTAGTACATATCAGTCTAAACGTCTTCCAGGAACAAGGTTCAGTAGAACTGCCATGACTAGGAAATACGTTCACTTAATGAGATGCGGGTAGACCTGTGAATTGCAAACAAAGTGCTCCATCTGATTCCTGTGGAGCTGCATGGATTCATGCTTTTGACAGCAGTGTCACTTTCTGCTTCCAAACAGCTTCATCAGCTTTCCTGCAGTCTGCTAGCACAGTGATTGGCCATGCCTCCAAGGAAGAAGCTGATCTGTAAAAGGCAGTGAATAGGGGCTTTCCTTTCTAAAACCAAAAAGTCACAAAATTTAATTTTCTAAATGGAAAATAGCTTATCATTGGCTTGGGAAAGAGAAGATCTCATTTAAGGGGTGCTATGAGTGAAACTTGCACCTGATGGTTAGAAGCCATTTTCACCACTACTTCAGCTGCAGCGTGGTGTGTAGCTCTGTATGCAGCTACATGAAAATGGCCCTCTTACAGGAACTGAAGGGGGGAGTGCTGGGGGACCGGCTTGTAAACCTGCACGTCTGGAAAACAAATGAGCAGCTGATAAATGGCTTGCCAGCTTTGCCTGATGAAAGGGACCAACACGGCCGAGTTGTGCCCCCTTTTTTGTAAAATGTTATGTGGCAGCTGGTTCAGCATTGTGGTCTGGGAGTTTCCACATCTCCAGTTCCATACAGCTATCTCTTTAGGAATACTACTCTTGAGCTGTATTAATGTACATACCAAGTAGTTGTACAAGTGAAGAGAGATATCTCGTACATGCAGATTCCAGCAAAATTTCTTAGGAAAGTGTTTACTTAAGAGGGACATGCCATAATTTATACCTACACCATAGCTTTTTAAAACAACTCATAAAAGATATAAAAGCTTGCTTCCTTATTGAAAATGGCACTGTTGACTTCACAATGGTAGTAGAAAATATCATTTGCAGTTATGTAGGATAATTTGCAGGAACAGTGAAGACGGTGTTTCCAAGGCGAGGGTGAAGAAATTTGTGCCTAACTGCTGAAGTTGTAGGCTGGGCCTGTAGCTGGGCCTAGCAGGTACATTTGATTCCATTAGTTTGGGTGCTGCTAATACCTTTTAGTTTTTATGTGCAGCCTTGAAAATGTTGTTTGCTCACACATACGCATGTACAAAAGACTCTGAGTGTCGTGTGCCAAAGAATCTTTTCTGGTTCCTCTGCACTTGGGCAGCTATATTGTTTCCTCCCTTGTTTATGCCATCTACATCTCATGTACAGTACAAACCCAAGAAGTTAAGTTTACAATAAAAGCCAGTTTTTGTGAGTGGGAAGTATTAAGCCACAAGCATATTCAAACCTACAATAAAGTTCAGCTTCTGTGTGCAACCAAGAGCTGAACCCACACATCATACACCCTTATATTTGATCGGTTCCTGCTGTGGTTTCAGCTGGGTGGGGTAGCCTTTTTCTCAAGTTTCTGACACACTATACAAAAACACAGCCATCAAAGTTTTTTTATAATCATGCTAGGAAAAAATTTTAAGAAATATTTGTACAAAAGCTATTTTTGCTGATCCTCTACACTTAACAGCTTTCCACTTTTTTTGCCTGTGTTTTGCTGTTTAATCAGTCTTGCAAATATGCTTGGTGAACTGCACAACTGGTTCTATATTCTGATATGTGTAACATAGGCTAGTCTCTTGGACATTTGATCTGCTTGGTATTTGTATGGACAGTTTAAATTGACTTCCAAGGTATCAGAGCAGGCAGAACTTCCCAATTTGAATTGGATACACTGCAAATGTTAAGTGTGGTTTTGGTTCCTCCCCCACTCTCCTCAGAGTGCCTCAGGGCATCTGTTGTACATTGGTATTTAAAACCCAAATATTAATTGCCCTTTCATATTTCCCTAGATGGACCATAAAAGTGATGTTCCTTTCAATGGTGTTTTTCTGTTGTCAATGTAAACTCAGAGTGCTGTAGTAATATTAAAGATGCTCTTTCTCTGTAAAGAAAGTGTGGACCATTTTAGTTACTCCTGGATATGACTGTGTAACCACCACTTTTGTATAGTGAGGAATCTGTTTAGTCAACATGTTTATTTACTTGCATGAATGTTTTCAGTATCAGGACTGTAGACAGTTACTGTAGATAGTAAAAGGCTGTGATCTTCCAAAGCTTTGTACAATTTAAATAAGAATATTTCTGTATCAGATCAAGTTGTTAAAGTTTCCTCCTTTTTATAGGTTACAAGACCCAGTAGCTACAACAAGAAATCCCATTTTGATATTGAAGATGTTGATGAAGTTGACAAAATGGAGATTAGGTAATATAAAATATTTAGCATAAAATGGTCTTCCAGAGTTGTGTAACTTTGTAGTAAACTGTTTTCAAAGTGGCAAGTATGGTTTTACAGCTATTAAATCAAGATGGGTCTTTTGTCATTGTATCTGTATGTTCATTGACCTGCATTATCTTGTAGATTGCATCTTGAATGTGTGTGATGGTTCTGCTGCAGGAGGAATCCTTATTATTTTCCTTTTATCTTCTGTATACTGTGTGTATGCCAATGTGCAGTTGTCATTAAGCACAGCCTTTTTATGTCTGCTCTCCCCTTTCCTCCCTCCCTCAGTTTCCCAGGAGAGCCCCAGAGGCTCTTTTATCATTTAATTTTGTCAATCCATATAAGGACCTTCTTCCCTGAAAGGAAACTCTTGAACTCAGAAATTTTTCTGGGGCAGAGGCAGTTCCTCTTCTCGTTTGCCTGCCAAACTTTACCCCTTATTGCATGATTTGGTATGATAAAAGTGAAATCAGTTGCACAGGAAAAAAGCAGTTCTGATTTCAAAACCAAAACAACCCTGTGCCACCCTGTCATTACTATTTTAAACCCTGCTGAGATCAGTCAACAGTGTCTGTAGGGACAGGTGATTATAAAAAGTGGAGAGAAGAAAATAGGAGATAGAAAACTTGAAGATATCACATGCATCATCCCATCACATACATGGAAACTTGGAGACTTAGGCAGTCTGGTCATCTGGATGCATTGTAGATGAAAATTGCTGTATCTGCATCAGGTGATGAGAAATTCCCCTCTTTTATTCTAAAATTTGGAGGAAGTAAGGTTGAGGAAGAATAGTAGCCCCTCCTCTTCTCCCACTAGAGAAGCAGTGAGGCATCTCCCAAAATGTCCTCTAGTCCCTTCAGAAGCACAACTGGCTGTAAGGAAAGGAGAGGAGATTAGGAAGGGGAAACAATACTTACTTCCAGCAAGCAAAATGCATCTGTGTTCACAAATGAATGGATTGAGGGCTGTTCTAATTTGGCAGTCAGCTGCTGGTTCATGTAGCCTGTCAGTGCAGTACCACAGCACTACAAGACCATTAATGGATTTGTGTTTGCCATGGCTCTGTGGGGCAGGAAAGGGAAACTATTCATATGTGAGAGAGACAAAAGCTGGACTCTTTCTCTGAGAACACCTGTGTCAGACAGAGCAAAGGTTGAGGGGCAACCCACAGCTAATTCATGGGAGAAAAAAACAAAGGCCCAGGTGCAGTGCTGTACTGCTTTGGTTGTGTCAGTGTTGCAGCAGAGCAGATGGCCTAGTCCTAGCACTAGACTATATTTCTGCAAGACTTTACATGGTGTGGGCAGATATGAAATAGCATGTCCCATACCCCATGGGATGCATGGGACAAAGTGGGCAACTAAACTACATCTGAGGAGTCCCAATCTGCTCTTTGTAACCCTGATGCTCAGCCATGCACTGATTTTAAATGAAAGTTAGGATTCTCTGCTAGTTTTTGTGATAGTTTAGAAGGGGACCCTAGGCATTGGTGGACAGTTGGTTACAGATTACTTTGTATTTCAGTCATTCTTATTTTGTACTACTGGGCTAAATGATATTATGCAGTTGTTTTACTTACTAAGTCTGTTTTCTGGACAAATAACTGCAATAGTTTTGTTGTGGAGCTGAGTTCCTGAAAAGTCTCTCATTCCTGAAAAAAAATATATCACAGTGTGGTAAGGATGAATAGTTTGAGAAGAGGCCTACAAACAGTTGAGAAAGGATTAGGTACTTAAATAATAGGCAAAACCAGATAAAGTGTTAGTCTTGGTTGGGCAAATTCTGCTCAGAGGTTTTGTCCCTTATAGGACACAGTGTTTTTGTTTCCATCTCAAGTTCCCCTTCCACCCCCACTCACTTCCTCCACTCTGTTTAGTGAGAGTTAGATTGCCCCCATGCCCTCTGGATGGATGACACAATTTATGGGTTTGGGGATTTGTTTTCTTTTTTTCTCCTGAGAAAAATACCATTCCACAGGGTAAAGAGGAGCCTTAGTCTCTCATAATTTCTCCCTAAAGCCATGAAAGTCTTCTCTTTTTGAGTGGGTGTAGGAAGTTGGAGGCAGGACATATCAACACTTGGGGACCAGATGTTCTGGTGAATTCATTGTTTCTCCTCCCCCTCTCTGCTGTTTGTTTCTTTCTGTGACTACAATCTGACCAGTTTCAGAATAATACTTGTAATAATTTTGCCCTCTAAAAATCATGGGAAACAATAATCTTTTAGACTCTGAAGTCTTTGTATTAAGATTTTTAGTAAATGCTGCTTACTCTTTGTACTCCAAGAGCACAAACTAACAATTTTAGAATTTGCATGCTTGCTTTACTTATTGTGTAGTGTGAGATCTACTTTAAATTGTTAGTTCCTCTTGTACAGACCCTTTGCACTGATATTTTTCTGGAACTGTGAGGGAACATCCTTTGACTCTGTTAGAACGTATTATTATTACTAGTTGATATCTTGAAAGAGTTTGGATAAACTAGAAACCAGAAGCCTGTAAATGCTTGGTAAGTTTGACTGCGTATATAGACTTAAAGGTTCCTTCTGAAGCTGCTTTTAGCTATCTGAGCTGATTAACAAGTTAACAGCCCACCAAATGGGGAGAGGAGGTTGAGTTTTCAAAGAATTTTCTTTTCCTTTTGGAGAATTCTTGCCCCGCAGACGTGCGAAATATCAGATTTTGAAGAACTTTACCTAGCAGATGTGCAGTGTGAGATAATGATATGTCTAGTGTATGACACTTGATGCAGGAGATACTGTTGACAGACACAAGGCTCAGAGGATATAAAAGTGATGTCCTCTGCACTTGCCTAAGATTGGTTAAACCTTTAGGAAGACTGTCAACCTCTATTCCTTGACAAGTCCACTGTGACTTGCTTGAGACAAGGAAGGTTGTGTAAATATGTCCATGATTTTGAGGCCATGATGACTTTGCACCTGTATTTCTTCCCACATAACTTCCCCTCCCCCCCAACATTTAAGGCACATTCAGTCTGTTGCTTAGCTGCAAAATATTCAGCTGAGCTTGTTTTATAATAAAAATGCCTTCTAGAGGAAACCTTAAAATACATACAGAAACCACTACCTTGGAGTCTGAAACCCTTGTTTCAAGATGGGTATGGTAGCATTTATCTGCAGATGCTAGGTTAGGCCCCAGTACTTCTGCTTTGAATCTCAGTGCAGTTGTTTTCCATCCTAATGTTAAAGAGCATAGGAAAGGGAAAAAAGTATCATTTAGAGAGACATACCAGAACTTCTCAGATGTGAGGGACCAAGTGCCAAAAATTGTGTAAACTTCAGTCAATACACAGATTATATAGAATGGTAAAATTGTCCTAAGGCTTTTAATGTCTCTACAGAGCTAGTTTAGGTGCCTCAAATGTGCAAGCTTGAAACAGTGAATCTTCCCAAGAACTAGAGCACTGGGAAAGACTGTGTAGACATTCAACCTAACTCTGTAAAGCTGCTGCTGAGCTGCTGGTAATCTCAAATTAGACAGGGACTGACAGTATGGAGTCCTAAAATATCTTTGCACTATATATCCCTGGTGTCATTTTACCTGTATTTTTCCATTACCTGTGATAGCCAAAGTATCTCAGACCTTTGAATCTTTATGAATATGGATAGTGGAAACAGTACAAATGGGGAAAAACAAGTCTAAATTATTTTTTTCACTGATGTTTCATGAAGCTTAATTGCAAGGCTTCAGAAATCTAAGGTAAGATTATCTCTTTACTATTTGGAAACCATTGCTGTACAGTTTTAAGTCTTTCTAACACATAGACTTCAGGGGAAGAAAGCCCAACAAATTTGGAAAATGACGTTGGGATTACTTGTTTTTAATTTTTAATTGATTATTAATATTTTTAAAATTTTTGTTTTTAATACAGGGTTGATCTTTGGAATGCCAGTAACTTGAAGTTTGGTGATGAGTTTTTAGGAGAGCTGAGACTCCCTTTGAAATTTCTCAGACAGTCCAGTTCCTACGAAGCATGGTATTTGACATTTTTCTTTTGGTGAATAAGTAGAAACATATGTGTGCTGTGAAGATTTAAGAGTAATTACTGCTATATGATAAAGTTTAAATGGATTTAATTTGTATCTTTTTTGTAAGCAAGCCAAAGTAATCTTAACAAGTGTAAGAACATGAAGTTTTGATAATGTGATTAGAGGTTTCAGTCTGCCTCTGTGTTGCGTGTGGGAGTTCTAATACTTTGGTTTTATGCTATTATTTACTGCAGTTCATCAGCAGTCCATGGTTTTAGTGTGTGGGTTTTTAATCATATCTACATAAACCTTATGTTCAGAACTTCTCATGTTGCATTTGCATGGTTACATGGTACAAAATAGACTGGTAAACTTAGTTAAAAAGTCTGATTAGCAATCCCAAGAATTTGATACATATATAAATACCCTGTGTATTTGTACATTTTCTATATGTTTATTTGTACATTTTCTATATGTTTATAACCTGAGATAATCTTGTGTTTCAGTTCAAAGTTTCTGTCTTATTTTTTGCATATCAGGTATTTCCTGCAGCCCAGAGATAATGGTAACAAGTCATTGAAACCTGATGACCTCGGTTCCTTAAGGTTAAATGTGGTTTACACGGAGGACCATGTTTTTTCCTCTGACTATTACAGTCCACTTAGAGACATCCTGCTAAAATCTGCAGATGTTGAGGTAATTTGCTTGCACTGTTTGATGTTTACCTGCAGATCATCCCCCTTCTCCAAATGTTTGTCACTATCTAGCTTGGCACCATAGTTGTGTAGTTACCAGAGAGGTCAGCTCCTTGCTTTTCAAACCTGAGAACCTTGTTAAGCTCTGCATATCCCTGATGTTTGTTTTCAGTCCTTGCAGAGATCTTTATCTGCATGCAGTATGGTGGGTAAAGGCACACCCAGGAACTCCAGTGGTTTTAGCAGCAGCATATTCTCTGTGACTTTTTAATTTTACATGTGAAGATGCAAAGAAAACTTCGGTTTGACCAATTGTTTTCCTTTACTGGAGAGGAGTAGGTTTGCTTGCTTACATAGTGGGGAAAAACCCAAACCAAGAATTCATCCTGAAATGTCACAGATTTGGACCATGTATGCCCTTATGCATATTTTTAACATTTATAACAGTGCTTTTATTTTTTCAGTTTAAGAACTGGGTTCTGTACTCACTGTGACTTGAAATTGTAAGGGGTTAGAGTTCTTCCTCTTCACTTGCTTCCCAGGCAAGTGACATTCAATGAAAAGACAGCCATTAAAAATGGGGGGGAGGGGAAGAAACTATATTTTAATAGTTTTTGAATAGCTGCCCTCTTGCGATCAGAACTTAGAGCCCACAAAAACTGGGATGTAACATCCATCCATGTTATGTACAGACATGTCGGGTAACTGGTCATTGCAACTGTTGCATAGGATTCTGCATTACGGAGCTAACGGTAAAAGAAAGACAGGATGCTTGTTCTGGAAGGATTTCTCAAAGCTCTTATTTATTTCTATTGTTCAGCCTGTTTCAGCATCAGCTGCACACATTTTGGGTGAAGTTTGCAGAGAAAAACAGGAAGCAGCCATACCTCTCGTCAGGCTTTTCTTACACTATGGCAGAATTGTGCCTTTCATAAGTGCCATTGCGAATGCTGAAGTGAAGAGAACTCAGTAAGTATCCAAAACCAATCTGCTGTCAAACATACCTACTCTACATTGGCTAGTGCTAGGATTCTCCACTTTGTTTCTAGAATCACGCAATTTCAAAAGAAAATATCAGAGTTGTTCCTGTTCCTCCCAGCTAAGTAGCAGAGTTCTTTACAAATGCTTTCACTGCTCTCAAGATCTGGTGAGTTTAATTTTTAGGAGGAATTGTACTTGCTTTTCATTCTTTTCAGTCTTAAGTATATATATATATATAAGTTGATATGAAATTCTACATTACCTTCAACTGTTCATATGAAATCAATTCAGCTTTTATCATGTGCTAATAAGTCATCTAGTGCTGAATGTTTGTTGAATTTTTCAAAACAAAAAGCAAGTTTCTTCCTGATCATGAATATTTATGTCTAATCTCTCCAGTTAGAGGCTGAAGGAACAAAGATGGGATTGGATTTGGCAAGGAATAGCAGAAAAGTTGGGGTTTTTTGATTGTTTTAAGTCCATTGTTTGACTTACCGTGGGGTTTATAGTTCAGTAACATAAGATCTAGTATTCACACTAGGCAGGTCCTAAACATTTGTTGCCACAAACCTTGTGCCTCTGTAGTCATGTTTTTGACTAACAGTAGGAGAGACAGTTGGGAGTCAATGGGAATGGCAGATATCGACTCTAAAGTAACAACTTCCTCAGTACAAAATAAAGTCTTTGTGTGGGTTGGCTCTTTTCAGAGTGTCTGAGGGATCAAGTATTTTCCTTCCTGTAGGTAGGTGTATTTTTTCTGTACTACAGGTTAGCTGAAAGAGCTTGGTTGCTACAGTATGAGGAAAATTGCTGCTCCCTTGTCAGTCATGTTCCTGTGATGAAACAGCAAAGATGGTGTTTGTTTTCAGGGTTTTCTGGCATTTGTAACAGGCAGTGAGCTTACTTTTTTGTGAAACAAAATGATAAATCTAGCAAAGTAATTCATCCTGTTATTCACTGCTTGTAAATGAGTACACCTGTAGTAAGCTATAAATAACAGAAAAGAGATCAGTGCGTGTACAAGAGCAGACAAATAACTTCATATTCAAGCTTGATCTGCTGTCACTAGGCACAGGTTTTGATGATATGGGTTGTAGATGAGATAATTTATTCTGTACCTATTTGCATAACACAAATTGCTGTGCAAGGAATTGCAGGTTCATGATAGCGCTGTGAACTAAAGCCTTGCCAATCACAGTGACTATTTGTCTAGCACAAGACAAATTCTGTGCAAATGGCTTTTCAGAAAAACATGAGTCTTCATGACATCACCTTGCCACACAGTTCTGAGGGCAGAACTGTGTTTAATAATGTTATCACAGAGTAAGTCTCTTAGGAAAGAGGGCTGTGTTCTTGGAGCCTGTTTTCTTCTCTCTCCCAGCTTATTTTCTAGGTGGAAGTTGTAGGTCAGTGTTGTTGTGAGACTAAAACCACTGCCTCCTTCCCTTACTCAAATTAATGCTGTTCAGTAGGATGTGAAAACAGGCTGTTTTCCCCCGTTCATATTGTAAATCTCTTTGATTTGAACCTGCGTGTTGCTGTGTGTTTGGATAGTGCACTGAGCACACTGCACTAATACAGAGAAGATCTGTAGTCCCTCAGGACTTCCCATGACTACTGCTTTTCAGTTATACCCTGTGCACTAAATGCTGCATGATTGTGTTTAATGGCAGGCTGGTGTCAAATGGAGGTTTTGCTTGTGTATTCAAACCCAGGTTTCCATCACCTTTCACTACTGCTTTTATTTCCATGTATTAGCAGTTTACTACAAAGAGACTAAATTACAGAAAATTGTTCACTTCCAGAGATCCAAATACCATTTTCAGAGGAAACTCATTAACTTCCAAGTGCATTGATGAGACAATGAAACTGGCAGGGATGCACTATCTGCAAGTTACACTAAAGCCAATTATAGATGAGGTAAGAACAGTTTATACTGTTTATTTCATAAAATGGCACTGTAAAGGCCTTCAGGGAGTAAATATTGTTTATTACTTTCCATTTTAAGATGACTTTGTAGGAATAATTCTTATTAGTATGTTCGTACATTAAAATCTCATGTGTTACTTCAGCTGAAGCTGAGTTGCCCAATTCAAAAGTAGTTGCATTGTATCAAAGGAAACAGAAGATCTCTGTTTATTAAACTAAATTACTTTGTTTTATAAAAACTAGCATATATAGTTTCTGAGAAATGAATAAAGTAATAACTTAGATGAATAAAGAATATAGCTTTACAGTAGCCTTCCGTTGTAGATATGTAATACATTTAATCCAGTGGGTATAAAGAAATACAATTATTCTTAGATAACTGTGCATGTGATGCATGTATTATAACAATGGTTTATTATCTATCCAGTCCAGAATGATGAATGTGGGTATTTTAGTGTAGTAGTTGGGCAATACTTTCAGACCACAGACTTCCTTTAAGTGATTTGACAATTTCTTCAGATGTTGTTGTCTTAATGTTTCATAACAAAATGTCAACTTTTAAAGAATATGGATATACTTTTAAAGTTGACTCGTTTGGAAAAATAGGGCTCTTCTTGAACAGCCTTGCTTGAGAGAGTCTAAAGAACAATTCTGCATTTCAATTGAAAGAAAAGGTAGAATGAATTAATGTTACTTTTTGGAAAAAATAAAGATCACACATAATTTACCTTACATGCTTTGTCAAAAGAAAAAATACTGTTTATAAAGTTGTCTTTTGCCTTTTACCTCAAAAAACCCCAACAATTACAATTTTTACAAAGCTTACTGTACTTGTAGATAGGCTTATATATTCATTGTTCACTGTTTGTTGTTTTTTTTAGATCTGCCAGGTCCATAAACCTTGTGAAATTGATCCTGTGAAATTAAAAGATGGTGAAAACTTGGAAAACAACAGGGTATGCATTAGATTTTGAAAACAGAATCTGTTTATGTTATCAAGTTTAACTGATGTCCTCAGACATTTGATGTTGCAAATTATTTTGTCATTCATTAGAATGCAGTCCAAGCTTTCTTAACACCACTCATACAATTATTTTACAACAGCTTTACATTAGGCTATAAACCTGTAGAAATGTAATCACTTCTTCCGCTGCCTTTGTGGACAAAGATAATTTAGCCTGTGGCTAGCCTGAAGAAGACGAGGCTCAGGGAGGACCTTATCTCTCTCTCTCTCTACAACTACCTGTAAGCAGGTTGTGGCAAGGAGGACTTCTGCAGCTCCTCTGAGATAGCAAGCGACATGATGAGAGGAAATGGCCTCAAGTTGCTGCATCAGGGAAGGTTATATTGGTTATTGGGAAAAATTTCTTCACTATAAATGTGTTTGGGTACAGGAACAGGCTGCCCAAGGAAGTGGTGGAATCACCATCCCTGGAAATGTTCAAGAGGCACGTGGATGTGGCACTTTAGGACATGGTTTATTGGTATACTTGTTAGTATACCAGCTTTAATGATTCTGTGATTCTGCTGCTGATGTAGAAAATGGTGCTATGAGAAGGAATGCTATGCTATACAGCAGTATCATTTGATGTTTGGTTTGAATAGGAATTATATGGCTGCTCTTGTACTTGAATATGTGTGTTTACCAAATAGAGTATAATTGAGTGCGAGATTGCTTTCCAAGTATATAATGTTGAAAGTGGGAATCTTTTAATGATGCCATTATGAATAAAACCAGGAATAGTACCACTTTACACAGCAGAAAATTATACGAATTTTGTCATAATCTGCATTTTTTCAGGAAAATCTGAGGCAGTATGTGGATCGCATTTTTACTGTTATTACAAAATCTGGTGTGAGCTGCCCTACAGTGATGTGTGATATTTTCTTTTCACTGAGAGAATCAGCTGCCAAACGTTTTCAAGGTGAGTTTCTATACATTGTTTTATTTTATGCAACTGATAGCTTTTAAACACAGGTGTAATCTAGAAGTCTGCATGATCCCTGTTGGATTTAGTAATTGAATAGCAGCTTATCCAAAATACAATTTGGAGTGTAATGCTGGTTTTCTGTTGATTATTCATTCCACAAAGAACATGACTTTTAATGGTAGTTTGAGCTTTTTCTTAAACATCTTTTAAAGGAAAACAGCATTTAAAAAGATCCTTATGATGGTATGTGCTTGAGCTCAGTTAGTTTTCAAATGTTCCAGGTTTTGTAATGGTGCATTTTGAAGACTTCATGAAGCGGAATTACTTTCTGCTCATATGTCAATCTGTAGTAAAGGCCAGTCTATAGGAATTATTGCAAGCTCATTGCCCTAGGAGCCCATATGCTGCAAAGGTTTCCTGGCTGTCAAGAGAGAATTCTTTCTACTCCCTCCTATATGTTTTGGCTCTGTGAGAATGAGTGGGCAATAAAAAACTGGAACTGGGCAAAACAACCTATGTATTTTCATGAAGGGAAGGAGATTACAGTAAGGAAGTTTTAGAGAGAGTAATACGAATTCAGCTTTTAAACAGGCACATAGGAGTAGGCAAGCTCAAGCAAATAACCACTGATTGTGTTGTTGTGCTCTTTATGTTAAAATAAACAAAGTGTATTTTCTGTAACTACCAATTGGCATAGATACATTAGGAGTCTGTACAGCACTTATGCTCAGGGCTATAACTAGGTAACTGAGAGTGCTGAACATTTCATAAACTATGTAAATTATTCACCATACTTTAGTGCATAGATGGAATAACGGATGTTTGTATGAAATGAAAAGTGAATGGTGTTTTCCTTGTAGCTTGTTGTAAACCCACTTCTTTTTCAAAAAGGCTCTCATTAACATTTCCTTGGTTTAGGCTAGACGATCTCTGGTTCCAAATCCTCTATCATGAGTTAATCCTGTAACTCACAAATATATATGTTTCCAGCACATGCTTGAGTTAGCTTTCTGAAAGCTTTCTGATAATTTCAGGAGGTTTTTAAGGGAAGATTACTGAAATGCTGAGTAGAGGTCTTTTTTTTATAATAGGTGACCTAGATGTGAGGTACACAGCTGTCAGCAGCTTTATTTTCCTGAGATTTTTTGCTCCTGCCATTCTTTCTCCAAACCTGTTTCAGCTTACACCACATCATCCAGTAAGTACTGTACTGATTTTTTTTCTAGCTATGTTTACAGTTCTGTCACCACAATCTGTATATTGAGATTCTTTCTTCAATTCTTTTAATGAATTTTAGGAAAAGCACCTTTGTTAGTTCAAAGGTCTGCTATATCTGTCTTGGATATAAAGCATATGTTGAATGGCTGTCTTTGTGTAGAACTTGGGAAATACAGGAAGAACAGGGAAATTTAAGGACAAACAAATAAGTTTTAGCTGCTGTGGAAAAGATCATCATTACTTCATATCTGTTGCATTACATTAATATTGGATTGATTGTCAGCAATGTTGGAAATGTTTTGGAGACTTTTAGTTGTTGTTCTTATTGGGAGTGGGGAGGGCATGGGCAATCTTTTAAAAATCTCTGGTTTTGTTTTGGAAGTGATTGCCTTTGTTTCTGAGTTCATCAATAGGGTAGCTATGGAGCATGATGTCTTAAAAGTCAAAAACCTTTTTCAAAAAAGGCTACTTTTTTCCTGCAGTGTTTTAATGTGTCTTTTCTAATTTTATGTTACTTTTCTGCAAGTGAAATAAGGAAGAAGAAATACAGTTTACCTTCCTCTATTCTGTATTTTAAGTAGCTAGTCCATATAATATTGTTCTCTTTCCTAGGATCCTCAGACCTCTCGAACTTTGACACTTATCTCTAAAACCATTCAAACACTAGGCAGCTTATCAAAATCTAAATCTGTAAGTATGCCATTTTTATTTAAAGGCTTAATTTAGGAAAGTGATTTTTTTAATCTTTTATCACTAATTGTAATTAAGCCTTTAAAATGCTTGAGTTGCACTAGGCTTATGCAAAACTGTTAATGTTTGCTTTGATTATAAGCCTCTCATGCTCAGAGGAGAACTAAATCTGTCTTAATCTGAACTAGATTTCAGTACAGCAAAATTGTATGGTCAATGTAGAAGTCTGTTTCAGAGCTTTTCATTCCTTCCTTCTGGAAGAAAATAGTGATCAGGACAACCTGTGAAGTTTTCTTCTTGTCTGTGGTACATGATTAGCAGCTCTACAGGGCTTTATGGATTGTTTCAGTGTTTTAAAACTCAACTGAGAAGAATCACCCAGAAGAGGAAGGGCTATACTTTTTGTTCTGGTTCAGTTAGATCTAGATGCCCACACCTTGGATGTTTGATTGAAATAAGTACCTAAAGCACCACACTGCTATAGGTGGTGACAGTTTGGAGTGGTTGGTGGTCTAGTTAGGATTCAAATAGGCAACTGTGACTGTGTACCTCTAATTATGAATCCTTCAAGACAGTAAATTTCTTTTTCTCACGCTTTTTGTCAGCTTCTTTTATGAGGAAGATTAAAAGCCAAAGCAGAATTTTGAAGCTTTTGGAGAATGCATTATCAACTGTAGCAATTCTGCTACCTTATGCATTCTGCTACCTTTTTGACAAAAAACTTTGTACTTCTGAATGTGTGTTGTTTAACATGAAAGTTGCTTATTTTACTTCTGGCCAGAAAAAAAAGCCATCTTACCTGCAGTGGCTTTCCTCCTGACCTGCTGTTATCAATAACATTTTCTGTATAAACTGCATTATGATATTCATGGTTTTGTATTTCAGGCCAATTTCAAGGAATCTTACATGGCTACATTTTATGACTATTTCAATGAGCAGAAATATGCAGATGCAGTAAAAAATGTAAGTAATGCATGTGAATGTTCTGAAAAATCCTGCTGTGTTGTTGAAGCTGAAGCTTAGAATCTAGAATTCTACTAACATAACTGTTAGTAAACCAGGAAACATGCTAAAAAAAAGCAGATTTCTGGTAACTGTAATATTCAAGAAAAATAACAAATTATATGCATGTTAATCATAGAATCTCTTTGGATCTATTTCTCCTTAGTAATTAGGTTGGATTAGTAAGCTGCTACTTAGAGTTTGAGATGTATATGCTTTGTAGCATGCTGCAGATTTGTGATGAAAAATCCAAAAGGAAGTGAAAGAGAGGTATAACAAAGGAGAAGCACAAGAAGTGACGGTCATCTGCAGTTTTTCTGCTTAGGAGCATTTGTACTATTTTTAGTTTACAATCCAGGAAACCTCCCAAATTCCTCATGCTTCTGCCATTACCTTCTGTTTAACTACTTTTACAATATTTTCTGTAGCTCTGTGTTGTACAAATGTTAAAGATTTTGAGTAGTGTGGTCCTGACATTTTTATATCTGTTTTTTCATCACCTTTTAGTTTCTAGATCTAATTTCATCTTCAGGAAGAAGAGATCACAAGAGCATAGAGCAGCCTATATTGCTTAAAGAAGGGTAAGTATGCATATACAACAAAACCCTCTTACGTGTGTGCTTGCTACCATTCTAAGGCAGCTATCTTTTTTACTGCCACCCCTATTCCATCCGTGTGTTCAGAGAAGAATGTAGAAAAATTTTTATGTTGCTATTTCTGCTCTCTGTGATTGCTGTAGCTGATTTTAACATAGTTTCATTTGATTTGAACAACTTAATTTGAAATAAGTGGAAGAAAGAGAAATCTGTAGAACTTGATTAACTCAGATAAGGCAAAATAAATCAGCACTGTGTTAAAATCAAATTTGTTTTTTTTCCCCTGAACTCCAGTGAACAAAAGCTGTAAAATTCCACTGTGAAGGCCGATGCTGAATATCTTAATGAGGGTAAAACCTGCAAATGGAATTTACTTTTGCTGCCCTATGAGATCCATATGCCAACCATTATCATGGCCATTTTGAGGAAAATTTGAGATGCACTTGGAACAGATTCTAGTTTTATTATCTTTCCTTTTTTGAGAAGCATGTTCCATATGGTGTATTAGTTTTAGATACCAATTCTTGACATTTTTTGTGTTATAAAACTGAGTTGTTAAGATCATCTAAGTGCACTCTGGAGGCAGTTTCTTTGGGCTGGGAGGAGAAAAGTAAAAAAAATCCAAATTCTTGTCAAAGCTCAGTAAGCTGAAATACTGCTTAAAAGTAAGTTTTCATAGTCAATTTAAGTAAGGCAAAAACTGTGTTTTTGGTGAAAACTTGACTACTTCATCCAGTGAACCTCAACAGTTCACTTCACTTTCCTGGTAAGCGTCTGTCCCTAGAAGCAATTTTGTCTGTTTTAATTCTGTACATACTTTATCATTCTTTTGTTTTTCAAAATAAATTTATAGTTTGTAACATTTTCTCTCTAACTCTAAAACATTTTTTCTGCCTCTGTGTCTTTCTTTTGCTCCTGTCTGATTTTTTTCTGTCTTTTCTTGCTCGGCCTGTGGCTGCTGTTGTAAGGACTCTTAAACTAACAGTAAAGAAAGTTGATGGTAATAGTTCATGCAGGTAAGATGGTAGAGGCAGTTGCTGCTTTGCTGTAGCTACTGGCTGACAGCATGTTCTGTGCAGCAGTAGACTTGTCTGACACAAATTTGGGGAGGAAGTACTCTGTTTAACAATCCTGAAATGCCTGTGTAAATCCAGCATTTTGTTATCTATTTCTTGTTGTTAACCTTTTTTTTTCTTAAACCTAAAACTTGCTGTAAATAGAGAATAAAGGAGTTTATAATCTGCAAGCAGAGGCTCCAAGAAGAGATGAAGTAACTGGAAGTGATTGAGACAATACATTTTCTAGGCACTACTTAAGTAGTATTCATGCAAATTATTCTCAAGGTTAAGGAGTGGCCTTCAGCAGTCTGTTTTTCCTGATGTTTTGCATTATTGTCATATCATGGGAAATGGGTGGGAATTTTCACAGCCTTTGAATTGATTCTTCTCCAGATTGAATGGCTATTTAGTTCAGTTTCTATTTGCCTTTGCAATGTTTTTGCTTGCTTTTGATTTTTAATGTTACCTTTGCTTCCATTAAGAGTATCTAGATGGAAAGCTGTAGCATACGTACTTTTGAATGAATGTACACTACCATAGGTTAGTCATTGGCACTTGGGTTTGCTGGCATCAATCATGCCATCACTGCATTACAGCTGCCTGCCTTGCTCTTTTCAAAAGGAAGAGAATTAGAAGAACTAACTGTTTTTGTAGCTGAAAAGGGCACATTGATGCTCCCAAGCAAGGCTAAGGCAGATCCAGACTTGTGTCTGTCATAAGCATGAAAAGAAACATTCTCCAAGCAACCTGTACTTGAAATGGGTTTCATCTTGGGCTTTTTCTCCCTTTGTGCTTTTATTTGCTCTTACTTCTCACACATTCCTTAATTGTTAGAAACAAAGAAATCAGCCGTATAACTTCTGTGACTTTGAATGCATTTCACCTGTCTCTGGAATATAAAAGCACATGCTACTCATGACTATGTCAACTATGAAGAATTTAATTAGAAATGTGCTCGTACTTCTGCCATATGGAGTTTACATTTTTCAAAGAGGGGAAGCTCTGTAGGAGTTTGCCCTTTGAAGACACCTTCGAAGGGTTTGGGATCAGAAGGATGAGAAACTAATTGAAGTGCATGTTGTCCTGCCCAAAGATACCGGCTCTTCCTTTGAAATTTGCCTTAACCTTGAAATATAAGGGCTACTACCAGTGGGCCTGATGATGATCTGAATCATATGGTTTTATTAAATATTTCCCAAGTATTGCAGGAATAAGGAACAAGACAGTAACTGATCATTTTAAGAATGAGGAGTTTGTAACTATGACCAGTTAAGGAAAATAATCTGTTGCTGTTTACAGTCGTTGTCGGCTTTTGCCCACACAACTCAGAATGAGCAGCAGGGACCAGCCCTGCTGGTTACAAAACAGTTAAAAGTCTGAAGGAACTTGGATTTCTGTTTAAGCTTTAAACAAACATGTGGTTTGATTGGATGTATTGTAGTTGTTTCTGACTGAAGATAGTAGAAACAAGAAGCAGTATTAGTTGTTTAAACATTTTAGCTCTGCTATTGAAAATCTTCAAGTAATTGACTGTTCTATCTGTGTGCTCCTTGTGCTGTATAGTGCCTTCCTACTTGATAAAAACTACTCTGTAATGAGTAGTTTTTACTTGCTCCATTACACAGGTCTATATTTGGCATAATAATTAATGTAATGTGTAGAGTAGCTGTTACCGACTCTCTGCTGTATATGCATACACATTTTTATCCACCAAAAGTCATGCTGAGCAGTATGAAGTCACTAGGCTTTCCAAAGTCACCTTGAAGCTTTTGGATTGATTTAGTGGATATTAGGAAGGTGGTTGGATGCATCGCAATTTCTCAGTTAAGATTGAAATAAATTAAAACTGACAACTCATTAAATGAACACACCTCATTGGCCTCACCCCCTCCCCCCAAAATAGGGAGGGGATGTGTTGTAGCTTTTAGGCATCAGGTTACTTTGTATGTTACTGAAAATGCTTTTCACCTGCAACATCAATGTGCAATTGCAAATGAAGCCGTGGAACATCCTGATTTTGTTTCAAGAGCTTGAGAGCGATCAAAGCACGTAAGGTCCCTGTGCTCCAGAGGCCTTAAACCTGCCTTTTAATTACTAAACATATTCCAAATCTTTCGCAGTTTCTCACAGCTTAAAAAAAAAAAAAGAATAAAGCTTGGAGAGTCAACAGGTCAAGCTTAGCAAAGCAGTACTAACTGTATTCTGCCTTTTTTCTGCTGTGCTGGGAAACTGCTTAGCTGTATTTATTCCTGCAGCAAGAGCACAAACTGCCATTCAGCCAGCTAACTAGTTAGAGCTCTTATGTAAATTACAAGTCAAGTTTCATGTCTTGCCCCTTAACTACATCTGGAAAAAGGACAGACTTAACTAATAGATGCACTAAACCTATCCAAATGTGACTCCTTTCCTTGCCAAGACAAGACCTCAATAATTAGAAAACACCATGTTCCCTCCTTAAGCTTTGCAAGTGCTATAACATATGTCTGTGTGTGTGTATATATATATATATATATATATGTATGTATACATCTGTATACATAAATACATATTGTAGATGTATGCATATATTTATATGCACGAATATATAAAATCTGGTGTATTGTAACAATTGGTGTCCTGTTTACTAGGTTCATGATCAAGAGAGCACAAGGAAGAAAACGATTCGGTATGAAAAACTTCAAGAAGAGATGGTTTCGCCTGACAAACCATGAGTTTACCTATCAGAAAAGCAAAGGTAACAGAGGTTTGCCAGTGTTCTTTTGATACATTACAGCAAAGAATAAACATAAGGAATGTGTAAGAATGGAAGACTGAGATCTAGATCTGTAACTGTAGAAGGCACAGTGCAGGCAAGTCTGTCAGCCTGCATGTTCTTGCCCTTTCTTTAGAATGTCTGTATTGACTATTAGAGAAG
Organism: Serilophus lunatus; assembly: GCA_013399895.1. Taxonomy (NCBI): domain Eukaryota; kingdom Metazoa; phylum Chordata; class Aves; order Passeriformes; family Eurylaimidae; genus Serilophus; species Serilophus lunatus. The sequence goes on from VXBA01001382.1 coordinate 213,916, forward strand.
CTTCTTGAACAGCACAGTACTGTGTAAGTTAGCAAAGTATTTGATAATATTTGTTTAGTATCAGTTGTCAACATTATTTGTAGGTTTCACAGTTATCTAGCAGATTGTCCTAGGAAACAAAACTTGCAAACTTATGCTGGGATTTGGATTTGTACTGAACATTCTCAGGTGAATCTCAGCTTGTACTCATAAATTCTGTAGCATGGGCACAACTGGCTGCAGTAGACAGGGATTTGCCAGCAACCTTTGAACTTACAAAATGTGTTCATTGCATGTTGCCTAATAGCAAGGATTTTGCTTTTTGCAAATTGTTCCTGTCCAGTAGTACACAACAAGCACCACTTCCTTCCATCATAGGGAGTGAGAAAGATAAGGAAACATGTTTAGGTCATGCCAGTTATCATTTCGCACTCAGCTTTGAGATCTTACATCACCACCATCAACATAGTTCAGTTCAGCTGACAGGAATGATTTCTTTCATTGTCACCTTCTCGGTAAATATTCTTCATCCTGCTGCAGCATTCAGTTCTGAGAGATTTGCTAGTGTAAGGTAGCACAGCTGAAAACAGAAATTAACTTAAGGAAATACTTAAAGACCATACTAGTAAATCTCTGCTGAGGAAAAGATTTTCCTCTTTTCCTTGCGCAGTCAAAATGATCTTCAAAGGAACTGCATCAGCCCTTAGAATAAGGGCAGAAGGTGAAGTTGAGTCGCGAATAAGCTGCTCATTATCTGTGTATGTGTGTTTTGCAGGTGACCACCCTCTGTGTAGCATTCCAATTGAAAACATTCTAGCAGTGGAAAGACTGGAGGAGGAATCCTTTAAAATGAAAAATGTAAGTAGGTCATCTCTGTTAATGTATTTGTTAGGCTGGTCTAGATCCACCAGCCTAATCGCCTTTTTCCCTTTTGTAACCTGGATTGGATTTCTATTGAAAGATGTACAGCCACAGCTGCTTGTTCTGTATATAGTAGCAGGAGTTTCCAAAAGTACAGCCCATTCAGATTCTTAACAGCCCAGTCAGCAGCCTTTGGATTTCGTGATCTGCAGCACACTCAGTACTGACTGCTGCTGATCAGCTGTCTGGGCTGTCAGACACAGGTAAGATGATAGAGTCCCTGCCCTTTCTGTCAGACCTCTCTGTTGGGAAGGATCTGCCTGCTTACAATTGTGGAGGATCACAACTTCTTTATTAGCTATCAGGTTTCTTTATTGGTTAATGAAAGTACATATGTGTGTAAGTATATATATATATATATATATATATATATATGTATTTGGGTTAGGTTGTATGTCAAAAGAACATCTGTGCTGTGCTATGGTGTACCATTTTGATTGCCACATTAGGGAATAAAATATAGCTGTATTTCTCATGCATGGAACACTACTGCCAACTTCTGTATGCAAGACACACCAGCCATTGTGCAAGAAGAGACTTGATCAGTTTGGGTGATGTTGGAAGCCTTTTTCGTACACTTCTGCCTGTAGAGCTGAGCAGAGTCCTTAAAAACTCTATTTAAAAATAAGCAAAAAACCAGTTCAGTGTTTTTTCCAATTCTAAACATTCATCTATTACAGACTTGTTTACACACATAAGTGATTGAACTAAAAGCAGCCACACAATTGAGATAAAACTCACTGTCTCTGGAGAGGAATCGAGCTATAATTCTGTAACTTACACTGAGTCTACTGAGTTAGACTAAGCATCCAAAATATGCTGGTATTCTGAAGATTGATTATGGGAAAAATATTACTATTTTATTTTTATTAACATAAAATGTGTGTGCAATTTTTGGTTGCTTAAATTCAGTATTACCTGTGAAATGAAGGTGACTACATCTATTCTGGAAAGTAAGGTTCAGAGTCTTTCCATAAGCAGTAATGTTATCACCTTTTTGTTGTAATATATTCCCATTTTTCCTTCCATACATAAATGGAATACTGCAGCAAGAACAAACTTCTCAAGACACCACAGCAGATGTATTTGCAATGGAAATTCCACCATGGGTGTTAAATGTGATTGAAGAGTTACGTTTTCTATAAATATTCTTTATGAAATTGTGCCTGAGTGTGTCTTCCTCACTCAGGATAAACCTGCTTGTCTGGCAGTAAGGCCAGTAGTCTTCATCGTTCTTAAGCACAGTTTGGGGTGTGTAAGGGTGGCTTTAAATACCGTTCAGGTCTTCAGTGTTGTTCAAGAGGCAACTGGTGATTTTGGTAGTGTGAAGGTCTTGCAACCACTTGAAATTCTTGGCTTGGTTGTGGGTTTCTCAGTAACAGTTGTCATATGTTAGTTCACTTCTCTTGGTATCCTCTTACACAAAGACATACTCCTTAAATCTGTTCCTTTGTTACAATGCATAAGGCTCCACTTAACCCAGCAAGACATGAAAATTCTTTTCCTTGTAGTTTTCTGTTCATAGAGAATTGAGCTGCATGCTGCCATCTTCCTTGTTCTTCCTTCTCTCTTTCCCAAATTCAAATTGACATCTATGTACTGAAAAGTTCTATTAAAAGGACTCTTTCTTTGGTATGTGGTTTGGCAGTGCTGACTGATCATACCAAGTAGCTCCTACACTGCTGTTGCGTGTTGTGACTTTCTGATTGTTTTTTGACACATATACAGGTACTAGATCCTATGAAAGGGCTGTTGGAATTTTCCCTTTCCTGTTAGAAGAGAGACTGTGGTTAAAAAAGCCTTGTTCATTAACAAATTAGTGAGTAATTTGTGAGCTGTTTCAAAGGATGTTATTAATTATGTGACACATAAAAGTGTCACAGAGGAAGGATTATGCTCAGTACCAGTCTACAACCGTCTTCTGACCACCTAGGTGCAGAATTCAGGCCAATGTTTCAGGTCTTTGTAATAGACAAAGGTGAATTTCAATTTTAGTGAGGGGATGATTTTGGGTTGTTGTTGTTGTTTGGTGGTTTGTTTATATATTGGGGGGGGGCCTATATGTGTGTGCGTGTGTGTGCACCTCTCTGGTTTTCTTTTTAAAATAGCACAGAGAAACCAGCTGTTTGGAAAAATATATTCCATATGATATGGGCCATGTAGTGTTTAATAATTTGAATAATCACATTAAGAAGGGTGAGAGGAGGTGGAGGGAGGAACAATTTAAGAATATTGAGAGAGAGAGAGAGAACATGTTAAAATTGAGTACTTGCAGAAGCTAGAGGAAATTAAGATGGTTGACATTTGCCTTTCCAAAATTTGAAGTTAAGATCACTAACTTGAGCTTGGTGCATGATCAGTGTAACCAAGCAATAAGACTGTGCATCAAAAACTTGCTTCTTCAAGAGGAGGAAAATGAATGCAAGCTGTTTCAAACAAGCCAGAGAGCTCTAGTTTAGATTTTCAGTGCCCAACCTGTAATACAGAAGAACTCATGTCAACTAAATAGAAACAGTAGTGCTTGGATTTTCTAATAGCAGCTGTCGTTGGGTGCAGAAGTGTGGAAGTTACTAAAAGGCAAGAGTCACACTGAAATAGGTATTAAAAAGACTAGAGAAATGGCAATGTTAAAGCTGTTCACTAAGGCTGGATCCAAACTCTTTCTCTTTTCTGCCTCCTGCTGACTAGCATTTCCTTTCAGGCCAGCACTAGGTTCCTCTGTCAGCCTTCCAAAACTTGGAGCTGCAGCATTACTAAAATTGCATCCCTGAGGCTGACAACAAATCTTGAGGCCCAACCAGCAAATTGGTATTAGCTGTTTGTAAATCATCTCCTACAGGAATGGTATTTTACTCCTCGTACCAAGTGAAAGGTCTTGTTGTTTTAAGGGCACGTTTGCTTTTTGGTTTTGTGTTGAAATCTATTTATCTGTGCATTCTTTTAGTATAGTATGTTTTTCCTGTGGTAAATCTCCACTCTGAGTCCCGTCTTAGGTTCATCAATTTATCCTGGTAGTTTATTCTGTGGCTTATTTGCAGATGTTCCAGGTGATCCAGCCTGAAAGAAGAGTCCTGTATATACAAGCAAATAACTGTGTGGAGGCCAAGGACTGGATTGATATCCTCACCAAAGTTAGCCAGTGCAACAAGAAACGCCTCACGGTCTACCATCCCTCTGCCTATCTTAATGGCCACTGGCTTTGCTGTAAAGCTACTGCAGACAATACTCCTGGCTGCACACCCTGCACAGGGTAAGGATTGGTAACATGGCATTGGTCTAGGTTCTGCCCTCTGTGTGTGTGTCTCTGCAGTGTGACTTGCAGGTGTGCAATTATCAAGAAGATCTGCCGGGTGTGTAGGTGTTGTGGTGGTTTTAAAGGCCATCTTTACTGATGTTTTTGGTACTCTCAGTATCTGCGTGTCTTGGTCAAAATGTTGACATTTTTAGAGTTAAAGACAGTGATAAGGGTTGATAAAATACTTTGCTTCTCATCACCTGTCCTTAGTAAAATCCCTTCAATATCCTTTAGCAACTTCTTGGAACAATCATCTGCTGATAGATTTAACTCTCAACTGAACTCCTCCTAAGGAGCCTACTCATGTTCTCTGTAAAGTGAAGGTGTACTGTCTGGTTTGTAGGAAACAGTTTTCATCTAAACTGAGAGAATTAACAAGTCTGTAGTGGTAGTTAGTCTCAGAATATAAAACCTGGATGGTTGGAAGTTCAGTGCTTTGGCTCCTCCATCTGGTTATAGCAGACTAATTCACAAAAATGTCTGGAGACTGATACAGTCTTTTCTTTCAAGTCAGAATGAAAGCATGCTGGATAAATAGAGACATAAAGAAATTTAAACTTATCTTCTTTATCTGTGGGGAAACACAGAGCTATGTTTCACATAATCGGTCGGCTTTCATGAGTACTCACTATTGCTTTCTTTCTTGTTAAGTGCTTTCTGTGCCATAATACACTGTTTAGCACATAAATTCTTTTCTTGATGCCTTTCAGAGGTCTGCCAGCAAATATACAACTGGATATAGATGGCGATAGAGAAACTGAGCGCATCTACTCTCTTTTCAACTTATATATGCCAAAATTGGAGAAAATGCAAGGTGAGGATGAAAGATCATTGCATCTCCAATACTTTTACAAAGGCAAAAATACTTGTGAAATGTTGGATGTTCCAGCTAGACCAGTCTTGCAGATCACATCCTAGAGAACACAGTGGCCATTTCCCTTGTTTCCTCTTCTGTTGTCTTGAGGCAGTTGTGTGAAATACTTTTGGTGCAACGTGCAATCTCATAGTCTGTAATAAGTTCTTTACGTAATAACAGTTGTTTGAACTACGGTCTCAACCACATAATCCTAAAATAGCATGGGCACAGAGCATTGCTTGGATGCTCTGAATTGACAAATCAGACCCAGCACTGAACCAGAATTTACTGATCCTGACAAGAAGCAAAGTTGAGGTTTCAGTGGAATAGAATTTTGTGTTACCAGAAGTCATGTGCACATTCCCTGATTCAGATCCCAAGAACAGGCTGGATACGAATGGTTTCTTCAGGAAGGCTCTTTTGGAATTACCTGTCAAGGATCATCCATGGATATCTGTGAAATGTTGAATAGTGGAGCTTTGGCTGGGAAACCCTTGGGAGATGAGGGGAACAGAGATGTGATGTAAAGGATGAAAGAAAGAAGAGACAGCAGAGGAAGTTGGTACTAGTAGGCATGCCAAGAAAAGTATCCGGTGTACACAGTGCCAGACTTGAAATCTCAGTTTAGCACAGGGAGCAGTGGGGAAGCCTTCACTGTGGCATTGATCTTTAAATAGGACTTCATTTTATAATATGAGATAAGCCAGTGGTGTCAAACACACAGCTTGGAAAGCACTTTAATCTGTTCCTGGCAGCTGTGCAATTGCAAACTTAAGATCACAACCACTTCCGAGCTGTCTGAATCAGTGCCCAGCTTTCCCCTGTTCCAAATCATCACCACCAGAGCCAGCACAGTTTTGGTGTTGGGGAAAAGGACACAGGTCTGGCACAGACAGTGCAGCAAGAGGAAGGGAATTTGAAAGCTGAGACTGAGACAGCAGTAAAGCTAGAAAGCTAAGGAAAAAGACAGAGCAAAATACTCTTTCCCCTTGTAATACACTCAGCTACAGTGCAAGAGTAGATCACATAAGGAATATGTTAAAAATGTTCACGTGTAGTCAGTGTCCAGGACCTCTTAGCCAAAAAGGTTCCCTGGTAAGATCAGAAAGAAGTGTAACTTTCCCCTTTGGATATGTCATTAAGCAGGCAGTAGTCATGGCATGTTCTGCTTATGTATGAATCTTTTATGGGTAATGTGGTAAGACATGACCACTTCAGCCTGTAATGGTTTTGAATTCAGTCTGTACTTGCTGCTTAGGGATGGAACCTGTCATATCAAGTGAGTTCTTGACTTTGCCACTGTGCTTCAGGGTTGGCCTGCTCAGTCAGGCCTGTGTCACTTTCCAAGCTGTGCACGGGGTACTGCTAATGGTAATTGAGATGAAAGCATCACAGTAAAGGACAGCTTCCTACCAAGCCAGGAGCAGCTGGCAGGCTTCCTGCCCTTACCATATGAGACAAGGAGCAGGCAACAGGCGTGGGACAAACCTCTGTGCCTACCAACAGCCCAGAAAAAGGACAGAGAACTTTTGTTGATGTCAGCCACAGTTCCATGGTGGTCATATGGAAGCAAACCAAGGAGGAACTCTGTCAACTCTAGAACTGCTTATTTTTAGTCTCATATCTTGCTTTTTCCTGCTGCCTGAAATATATTATTGTTTTGGTTTTTTTTCCTCCAGAGGCCTGTGGCAGCAAATCAGTATATGATGGACCTGAAGAGGAAGAATATTCTACATTCATCATTGACGACCCTAAGGAGACATATAAAACACTAAAGCTGATTATTGAAGGTGTGGGAACTTTAGAGCAGGAGCATGCTCAATATAAGCGGGATAAATTTAAGAAGACAAAGTATGGAAGCCAGTAAGTATAATGGGTTGTCCAAACAGAGGAGCAGTCCTGGGAAATGGTATTTCCCTTGCCTATGTTCTGATCGTCACCATATTTTGTCCAAAAATGATCATGCAAATACATGCAAAGTAGGAGTGTAACTCTAGGATCAATACCACAATATTTTAAAGGACCATAAGGAATTTATAAATGCTTGGTTTTGAATGCACTTTCAATTTTTAAAAAAAGTGGGGTTGTTACATTGTTGTTTTTAAATTTTAAACATTAGCTGAGCAGTTAATAACAGAAGATATGTGTATTTACCAGCTTATCTTGATTTAAAAATGGGAAGAGTGGCTGGTAAAACCACATGACTTTATTTTGTGTATGCATAAATAAACCATTCTGCATATAGCTGAGAAAAAAGAGGGTCAATTCAATCAGTCAGTTCTTGTAGCTGAAGTAAGATGCAGTGTAATTATTACAATTACAATTTTAAAAGTCAAACTTGGGGAAAAGGTTTTGTCTGTTCTGCTTTCTGCTCTGACATTTCTATGTCCTGACAGAAAACTCTGTAATACCTTTTTTTCTTTTTTTTCTTTTTTTTTAGGGAACATCCGATTGGTGACAAGAGCTTCCAGACGTACATCAGACAACAGTCAGAGATCTCAGCACATTCCATATGAAGTACAAAGGATATTACAGGACAGTGCTGAAGAGTTGATCAGTGAAGCTAAACAGTAAAACAAAAGGGAAGCCACACATGTAGCAAAATGTATGGATAAGTGTCAAGCTTACAAACTTTGAGACTTGGTAAACATAATATTCTCTTTTCAAGAAACTGTTATAATACTTGCTATGCACTTTATTCATCTGGTTATTGACAGATGATAAAACTCTGCCTTCTAGGCAGCTGTTGTCATGTGTATTTTTAAATTTGCTTTGGTTTCTTGGAATCTAGTGATCAGTTCAATGATCAAGGTGTGTGGACTTCATCTAGACAACTCCCATGCAATTCCTTATGTTTTGGAAACCAAGCACGCTGCTAATATGCAGCATTTTCTAGAATAGTTGTTTGTTACTGGTTTTTTGTTCCTGATTAATGTATATTATGCCACATCCCCCTGCGTGCTCTCTTAGAAAAAGCGTAGTAACACTTTTAATGCCTGCATTTAGAAAAGAAGCAGAGAAAAAACCCTCTGGTGTAATCTCTTGCATTGTAGCTTGTATTCTGAGCAGGCCACGGAGAAGGCCTTTTGTTTTTACAGCAGTGTATTTTTTGCTAACTGTGCACAGTTTTTAATAGAAATTCAGATCTGAATGGTACTCTTGATATTTTTGAGATACGAAGTCATTTCTCCAGGCACATTCAGCAGACTTTGGTTTTGAAGATGTCATCTCAGTGGTATAATAAAACTGACTGTCATAAATATGAGTAAGAAAGAAAGGAACTCATGTCAAAGCTACATATGTCTCTTATGCAGTCCAGTGAATGGTAGTCTTTGAAAGTCTGCCAATGAAAGGCAAGGTAAGCTGACTTTGATGACCTTTTAGCACCATAGTGAGAAGAACAAATAGAATATGAATCTGTCAGATGAGACATACTGATTCCTGAGCACAAAAGCTGTCAAGTTGGGTTTTCTCTGAAAGCATGTTTCTGCACTGGAGTCCATGATATCCTAGTACCACTTGCTTTTCTGGAAAATAGATTTCTACTTTTCCAAAAATGTTTTTAAATACTTTTTAAAAGAGACTTGTTAAATGATATTTAGTACATTAACACACATAATGGTAACTTGTTAATATTCTGAGTGTAGTGAAAAATGGAATGAGCTGTGTATCTCACTAATACCAACAAAAGTCATTAGGGAGGGGAATAAAGATCTGCTAAGTCTAAAATACATACTTATGTATGCTGTTTAGTTGTACACCATGTTTTTCTCTGTGTAAGGGTCTGATATACAAACATCTAGCTTTGATGGCTCGGAAGCCTGCATGATGGACTTGATGCCACTGAGGGGTAGAAGCTAGTACTGATTTTAAACTGAATTGGAACAGAAAGCATTGAACTCTTAGCTTAATGTGAAGATGTCTGTGTCTTTGCTTAAAGTATTACAGAGTAATTCTTAACTGTGTCCTCATTTGCATCTGACATGATTTAAGATGGCTGAAGTACTTCGAATGCCTCTGTTTGTGATGCTCTTAGGAATGAGGTTTTCTTTTTGTTCGCGTATATAGTAGTCCACCCCCTAGTAGATGATGAATGATCTTTTATTCATTTTCACCCAGCAGACTGGGGAAAGGGAAGTAATGACGCATTGCAAAGATGCATTTTGGACTCCAAGCTTTTAGCTGCCATGAACTGCAATTTTTAACACTTATTTGTAACTTAATATTGTTTATAAAATACTAATGACCTGTAATGTGTGTTCTACTTGCCAATTAAAAGAAATGTTTTATTTCTGAAAACCGTGTCCACATGTGAGTCTGTTGAAATTCACAGTGTCACCAACATGCCCCTTGGCGCAGCATCTGCTGTTCAGAGTTGGACCACGGATGGAAATCCTTGTGAGTGTAAACCAACCTCTTTTGCGGGTGCCAAGTCCCATCTTCACTCCTCTTCCCATCTCCACCCACCCCTTTTCCTGTCAGTATTGCACCCATTGGACTCTGCAGTGAACCAGACTGGGCACGTGAGCCAGCCATGAACTGTACTCTGCCAAAGAAAGCAGTTACCTCTCAGCCATGTGAGCATTTTGAACTGGTTCCTTTTGTTACTGTGCAGCTATTGCTGCTGTGAGGGAGGGATGAGACCATACTGAAAAAACAGGAGGAAAGAACTGAGAGCACAGCACCCTGCATCCATTTTGGTTGGCTCATGGACCTACAGAACAACCGCTCTTGGATTAGGACCTGTTTGGTGACAAAACCATGGACATTTTGAGGTTTGTGCAAATCGGACTGGAGTTTACCGGTCCTCTCTGGATATTTATGTGCATTCAACTTTGGCTCTGAGATACTGTATGACAAGCTACATACACTGGTTCTGTTGGGGAGCATTTGCAGAAAGGCTGTGAAACAGCACCTCCAGGATAGAAAGCTGTTAACTATCATTTGTGATGTGTTCATTCATCTTATGTTCAGGGTATCTCCCACTGATGTAGCAGGTGCTGTCACCAGAATACAGGCATGTGTTTCTGAGAAACTGATGGGGAAGAGCTGTTGAAGGCCCACTCCAGCTAAGTGACAGTAGTGGTTTAACAGATAGACCACATCCAGGAACGAAAACCAAAACTGATGGTGGAAGATGCATCACTAGTGTCTTGATGAGGGTGAATGTGACTACAATTGCCTAAGTGTGGGGTTTTGCTGGAATCTGTAATCCTTGTTTTAAAAACAAAGTTTTTACGTAAGATGAGGTTGTAAACTGACACAGGATTTGCAAGAAATGAGCAGAGTTAAATGCAAAATTATTGTAACACCATTCCCAAGTCTGTCTTTTTTTTCACTCGGTTTTATCCAGTTATATACAATCATTTTGTTCTTCTGCTAGAATGTTTAAGCTTAAGTCAATAGGAAATCTTTGAAAGCTGCTTCTCTTATGGCATAACAACACATTTGGTGAGGGGGTTGTGTTAAAGCTGGGCTTCCAATACTTGCTTAGCCTATGTCTCCTGTCTGTCTGTAGCATATGTTTCTGATGTTATCTTTAGAAACACTCAGCAAACCCTGCCCACAAGAGAAATGGTTTGATTTGGGCACTTGGGACAACATCCTTATATCTGGAATGAAGAAAATAACATTTAAAAAAAAGCACATAGGCATTAAGTAGGCATGTCAGGTCAATTTTCTTTCCTTCTCTGTCCCAGCCTGCAAGGCAATAAAAATATTTTTTGGCAGGAATAATAGTTAGAAGCCAGGCTGTTTTCTTTGGGGACTTCTAATGCCAAAGAAGTTCCCTGTGCCTTTCTTCTCCCTTGCTGAACCAAAGTGTTAAGGAAGTGTTGACATGTCACTGTGGAGTGAAAGGACCCAAGGACCCTAAGTCAGCTGGCTGTGTGACACAGCTGTCAGAGGCACCTGAACATTGATGTGACTCCGATCTCCATCTTGTCTCTACAATACTCTATGCAGTTACAAGGATGTAATTTTAGCTTTTACAAAGGGCTGCATGAGAAACTGGCTATGTTAATCTTGCCAACCCCTATTATTAGGTCCAGGAAATGAGTGCTGCAAGAGGGATATGATGTAGGGACGTCACAAAGGCTGGGACTGATATTGGGTGGTGCTTGGAGATAAAGAACAGCATCTTCCCACAAGCCACCTTCTGTGAGCATTACAGCCAGAGATAAAGGCAAGCAGGGCTGACTGAAGACTTAACATTTCTTTCTGGCTCTTGGTCTACTGTTATGAAACAGTAGATGATTCCAAAGCTCAAGTAGGTACCAAGCAACAGAGGAGGTTTTAAGACAAAAGCGCTGTATTCCTGTAAGATTCTGGATCAGCTCTGTGTAAGAAAAAACTGGGAAGAGTGATGATGAATCAAATTATTGTTCCAGGTTCCTAAAATACCTAAAATAGGATCCTGGGAGATTGATCTTGAGGATAGAAACCAGCCCTCCTAATTTGTGAAGAAATCACATTTTTCCATTTCAATCCCTATTTTTTAATTTGTTACTCCATTTGAGTCACTCTGATTTACCTGAGAATTTCAAATCATTGGGTTTACTGTGTTTATGTGGAGTTGTTAATTCTAACCACAACATTGTCTGGTGTTAACAAGTTTGCCTGCAAAGATAATGTGGATTTATTGATTAAACAAACAGCTGATCAGCAGCCTGGGGTAAATGGAAGGAACATTTAAATGGTGAAAAGGGAAAATGGCTGTTTACTATTTTGAAAGCATTGCTATGATGAATCTTACCAAAACATACCCCAGATGTACACAAGTCTGGTTAGTATTAAACATTAATTACAGAATCATTGAGTATGTCAAGTTAGAAGAAACCCACAAGGATCATTGAGTTCAACTCTTAGCCCTGTGCAGGACCATCTCCAGAGTCACACTACATGCCTGAGAGGATCATCCAAACGCTTCTTGAACTGTCAGGCTTGGTGCTGTGACCACTTCTCTGAGAAGCCTGTTCCAGTGCCCAAGCACCCTCTGGGTGAAGAACCTTTTTCTAATATCCAACCTAAACCTTCCCTTACACAACTTCAGGCCATTCCCTCAGATCCTGTCACTGGTCACCACAGAGAAGAGATCAGTGCTTGCCCCTCCTCCTCATGAGGAAGTTGTAACTACAATGAGGTCTCCTTTTCTCCAGGTTGAACAGACCAAGTGACCTCAGCCTTTCCTCATACAGCTTCCTCTCAAGGCACTTCACCATTCACCATCTTTGTTGCCCTCCTTTGGACACTCTAATAGCTCAATATCTTTCTTATATTGTGGCACCCAAAACTGCACACAATATTGAAGGTTAGTCCACACCAGTGCAGAGCAGAACAGAAAAAATCCCTCCCTCCACCAGCTAGTGATGCTGTGTCTGATGCTCTCCAAGACACTGTTGGCCTCCTGGCTGCCAGGGCACTGCTGACTCAGATTCAACTTGCCACCAACCAGGACTTCTCGGTCCCTTTCCTAGTCCATACACATAATCAGGGTTGCCCCGTCCCACGTGCAGAANTCATCTCACTTCCCAGTCTGTATAAACATCCAGGGTTGCCCCATCCCAGGTGCAGAATCCAGCACTTCCCTTTGTTTAATTTTGCGTGGTTGGTGATTGCCCAGTCCTCTCATTTGTCCGGGTCTCTCTGCAGGGCCTCCCTGCTTTTGAGAGAGTCAACAGCTCCTCCCAGTTTTGTAACATCTGCCAACTTGCTTAGTATCCCTTCCAGTCCTGTGCCCAAGTAATTTGTGAAGATGTTGAAGAGCACTGAGCTGAAGATGGAGCCCAGAGGAATTTCACTAGTGACAGGTCACCAAACTGATGTCACCCCATTCACTATTACCCTTTGTGCTTGACCTGTGAGCCAACTGCTTACCCACCACAGAATGCGTTTATCCAGCTGTGTGCTGGACATTTTGTCCAGAAAGGACACCATGAGAGACAGTATCAGAAACTTTACTGAAATCCAAAAAGATTACGTCAACTGGCTTCCCTTGATCAACTAGGTGGGTTACCTTTTCATAAAAGGAAATCAGGTTTGATAGTCAGGACTTCCCTCTCATGAAGCTGTGCTGGCTGTGACCAATGACTGTGTTGTCTTTCAGGTGTTTTTCAACACCTCACAAAATAATCTCTATAACTACTAGGCACTGAAGTGAGTCTGACAGACCTGTAGTTTCCAGGGTGCTCCTTGAAAACTGGGACAACATTGGCCAGCTTCTGGTCAGCTGAGGCCCCTCTGGATTCCCAAGACCCCTCTAAAATTCTCTCAAAAACTGTGAGGCTGGCGTGGTGCCTGACTTATTTTACTAAATTCAATCATTTTTAACCTCTGTCACAGTTGCACTGTTCTGACCTAAAGCTATCAAAAGAAATATATTTTTTTATTATTCACTTGAGGCCTCAACAAAAGTACTGCCTAGATACAGACTCTTACTTGTAAACAAGTAAGTTTTGATAGAGTTGACAGCAGTGCACAGGATTGCCATCATGTACCAAAGGTATGAATTTGTAAATTTATTTGATTAAGAAAGGCGCTTTGGATAAGTGTAGCCATATATTTCTCTGGGGGTGGAAACTAAAACTAGTCATCATGTTTGTGTAGAGAAACCTCACGGGAATAAAAGAAGTGAATTTTATGAATTATAGGGGAAGAAACTGTGTATAAAAGAAACTGTGCATACAAAAAAAAGGGGGGCTACCTTGTATTTTGCTTTCTTTAGCAAGATTTTCTGTGTTTCAGCTCAGCTATAATTCCTACTTCTCATCCTCTACAGAAGCTAACTTTTGGCAGGCAGGCATCCTATGCATGTGATGGAAATGACTGGAGAGGCTCACGGCAGAGAAAAGCAATTTTAAAAATAGACATACTCATCTATGATGTCTGGAGATGCAAATGCTTCACCTCCCACTGTGCGGTAGTGTTGTGAGAACAACTCCATGATACGTTTTCTCTTGTGGTAAGGCCCCCTTAAGATGATTCCAGCTCCCTGCCCTGGCTGTGGTTCAGCATCCCATTAATAGCACTGATGAAACTGAATTAGTGAAATAGATATGAGTTGTTAGTAAAGGAGATTTTGGTAAAATCCAGACCATCAACCCGATCAGATTTAACACAGTCTCTCAAACACCTGCGTCAGCACACCCAATGAGATTGGAACAAGCCACCTGGACAGCTTTGCCACCAGAAGGAATGTGGCCCTAGCTATGCTCCATTTGCTCCCAGCACTGTCCCAGCTCACGCTCCTTAATGGTATCAGCAATATGCAGCACTATCTGTTATAGGACCTTCTTCTGAAGCCAGTACTGCCTGCATATATATCCCCTCCCCTAAAAAGGCACTGTTGTTTAGGTGACCAACATTCTCATCATCATCTTTTGCACTGTCTATGTGTACAGGCTGGCAGCTGCCTAAGGGTCCTGCTGTTGTTCTAGTATGAGAACCAGGTAAAAGCAGGGAGAAATTCAACTCCAAGACCTGGTTCTTCCTGTTGGCATAATGCCATGTTTTCTCAGGGTTTACCAAGAAGCTGGACCTGTGGTAGTTGCTCTGGCACCCTCCCCCACTAGTCCTTTGCTGCCTCCCTTGGTGCCACAGGCTCAAAGGCAGGTTTCCTTCTGGACATCTGGGCCTGAACCTCCTTTGTCTGAAAATTGTGATTCTTTTTCTTTTTGTAGAAGTTACCTTGGTATACTTTATAGCAAAGGTACTAGGAAGAGAGAACAGTAAACAAAAAGCCCTTGTAGGGAGTACTTTGGAGAGCCCTTCAAGGGGACTTGGCACTGATTCTCACTAGAGAGTAGCTGGTGCCCAGGTTATTTTGGTGTCAGAAAGACTTGGCTGATGCTTTTGCTTTATTTAGAAGTTGTAAATGCAGAGGAGGAGATGAAGAAACTGGCAGGCCTGGGTAGATATTGCCAGTGAAATCATGTTAAGAGGAGAAAGGTCCGGAAAGCCTGGAGAAAGGCAGGACCCATCTTCCTGAGCTGGAATGGGCCAAGCGCTCTTAGGGTGGGACCTAACACAGTCAACATACGGCAAGAGCCAAGGGGCTCAAGCAGGAGGATTGGAACTGGTTTTGCCCACCAGGCTCCCAAAGCTGAATGATGCTTGCTTAATCAAGTTGTTCAGTAATTCATTTTCTCTACCTCTTTCTCCTGCCTAAGTGATTCCTGCTGTGTTCCTCAGAGAAACAGCTGGCTGAAAACCCTATGCACCACCAAACAGCTGCAGGTGCATGGACCATCTGCAGCTGCCTGGAGCCAATAAGGAGGAGAATGCCTGACTCCCTGCAGGTGGATGCTGCAGCACAGGGCTGCTGAGAGTGCCTCCAGGCTCTGCAGGCAAGGTGCCTCTGTCTGAACAACTTTTTTGCCTGCCTTCTTTGGCCCTGCCCTTCCAAAAGCATTCTCATCCATTCTCATCTCTTCTCTTCTTCTCACCCAGTGCCTGGGGAGAACAGATGGAGATGGACCCTCTTTAACAGTACCTTTCTTTTGTCCAAAGTGACAGGCTCAGCTAGCTGACCCTTCTAGTTTCTCAGACCTCGTGGTCACTGCTGCCCTGGTCCTGGTTGCCACCACTAATTAGAGAATCACTGAAAGACTAGTGTGGAAGGGACATCTGGGGTATCCCACCCGTCCCTCAGATCAGATCTTTTGACTGCTCCTGATAGTATATCGATCTGTGAGACAGCACCACTTTCTTCGCTTGGTCAAGGAGGTCACTTGGGCAGTGATACAACATTGCAGTGGAAGAAGAAGGAAGCTGATGAGCTCTCTGCGGAGTTATTTTTATTTCTCATACGATCATTTCAGCGCTGCTTGGAGGTAATGGGGTACAAAGAGAAGTATTTTCATGCCGTAGACAACTATGCCTGCATCCTTGCCTGTAAAATTTCACTCAGCTGAGTATTTGTATGTGTCAGGGGGCTGAGTGTTCAAAAATGGCCATTAGAGGCTTTGAAACTGCTTTAGGCAGAAGAGGTTTTTCTTTTGTAGGGGATGGGAAATGGTGTTATGGTGAATATGTTCATATAGAAATCTTACTGCACTGTTAAGGTGTTATTCAACCAGACAACCTCTGATGTCTTGTTGACATTCATGAGAAACAATATTTGTATTCTAAATTAATTCAATAACAGCTGAAAGACAAAGAAGATGTCATCTGTTTCTCCAAATGTAGATGTCCACCACTCAGATGTTGACATTTCTTTTAGTTACTCATCCTCTAATAGTCATGGGAAAGAGAGAGGCCCCTCTAAAGTGTGGTTCACAATACATAACGCCTACTTTGGGATAAAATTACGCAAACCCTAAAAATTTTCATTTCCGTTCTTTTGACCACAAAGAACTTGGCAAGATCTCTTACGATAAAGCCACCTGAAGCTGGTGAGATGAATGCCACCCAGGGTGACAGGATGGAAGCCCAGCCGCTGTGATGTGCATTGTCACACTTTACCGTCCTTTACTCACCCTCCTTGTGCAGCCAGTGATTGTCTTGCAAGACCTGGATTTCCTCGCAGGGTTTTCCCCTCCTGCCTTTGCCGCCATAGGGACGTCTGAGGCCACTAGATGGAGATACAGGATCTCATGCAGGATCCGTCCCACAATCCCAGGGCCCTGCTCAGCTGCCGTTTAGCTGTTTTAGCAGCGATGCCGAACAGAAGCTCACGAGCACCAGCACCGACTCCATGCGTTGCCAGCTCAGTTGGTGCCACACAACTGACCCAGGTGCGATGTGTGCACACTGTGGTTCCCACTGACTTGCCAGAACGTGCTCTGCAGGCTTCAACTCCTTTGTTTTTCTTCTGCCTGCTGTGGTGGGACAGGACCACACCTGAGCTGGTACAAAGCTGGAGCTGCTCCAGCAGCACCTGATGCACCATGGAGGCTGCCAGTGCCCCCTCCCAAACAAGCTTGAACTGGCAGAGTGAGTCTGGGCAGAGAGGTTCAAGCCTTGTGTGGTATGTTCACGGTGTTTTCAATTGTGTGCCTGATGCCAGACAGAAGAATATTCCTGCTTGGCAGAAGGCAGCCAGAGAAGAAAGGCAAATTCCTCGCTGTTTTAGCACTGTCAAACAGATCAAAATGAGGAAGGTGACCATTCTCATGTGGTATCACTTAGATCTAGAGCACTCAAGCAGTAATTAATTTCCTGGTTATTTCTTTCAATTTACTTTATACTTACTGTTGTATAGCATGAGTGGGATATTGATCTTATTCTAAGAATCTCTGCTCCCCTGATTTGCGTATTCTGTCTCTTTTCCAAAGTGGGACAGGAAGTGTGTTTGACTAGGTGAGCTGTATGTCTTTATTTTAAACTCACACTGGGAAACGACTGTGTATTTAAGTCTCTAGTGCCACAAGCAATTCCTGTGGTGTGGATCATAGCTTGGAAAACACAGACATACATCTGGCCTTGTGGTCATTTCTGGCATAACTGGGAAGAAAACCCAAAGCCACGGGGCCTTACAACATTAGTACAGTAACCCTTGCATCCATGTTAGAACTGGCTCAAAGGATTTATATTCTAAAAGATGTGAAGGATACTGGGATTCCTAAATTTGGTATCCTCCTATTGTTTTTTAAAGCACTAGCAAAACAAAGATACTACTATATTTGATCAATCTTGTGAAAACTTCTTTACAGGTCTTCAGCTGTCTGACCAGGAACTTCCTTAACACACAGTAAGCATCCTTTGTGCCTTATTGTTTTGTTTGCAGGGATCAGACGGGGTTATCAGCCGTGCAAAGGCTTTAGGAGAAAGCTGCTGGCAAACCATGTCTGTCCTGGCATCCAGGCACTAGAGAATTTGGGCTGCCTTCCAGGCTGGACGAGGCAGCAGAAAGAAGGAACAGTGCTAAACAGGCAGCCACGTCTTGGGAGCTGCTCAGATCTGGTCTAACCTCAGCTGGACAGAGAAGAAGCGTTCTCTACCAGATTTCTTTCATGTCCCTTCCCTGGCATTGTGCATTCAGACTTCTTCCCTGGTAGACCTTAACCCAAACCTGAACTTCCACAGCCCCTTCTGCTGTCACCGTCCTCTTGTGTCACTGGGGGTGGTTGCTGGCAGCAGTTGTAGAAGGATTAGATCCTGCTCCCCATAGGCTACCAGCCACCACTTGCAGGACTGTGTGAGCCCAGGGAATTTGCCAAAGAAATGCGCCCAGCTGGCAGTGGTGAGGTTGTTAAGATATAGCCATGGAGCCCCTATCCAGGGTACATCCTGGAAGAGGAAGTATAAAACACACTGAGCTGCGTGGTTCCCCCCCTCCCAGCCCCTCCCGCTCTGTACAGATCAGCTGATCTCTTTTTGTTTGCACTGTGTGTTTTTTTCCCTGGAAGACACGTGACATTTATTCTTAAGAAATGTTTGCCTGCGTTTTGAGCCAATGCTTAGACCTAGGAGTAGAGCACTTCTCAATTAGCTCCTCCTCTGAAACACCACTTTGTGCCTTTCACCTGCACAGACACTGGGTCAGGGCTGGCTTGAGGTGAGCTGGCAGAAGCTGTGTGCTTGTGGCACAGGCTACTTTCAGCGTTTTAAGAGACAGGATGTTTTAGGCTGAGATGTCTGTCTCCAGATGCTGGAGCATCTTGTTCTTGGCTGTGAGGGCTGACAAGAACCAGCTGAGAAGCAGATGCTAAACAGAAAAACAGAGCTTCACTCTGGTGTTCCATATGTCCAGAGTGCCTTATACTAGCACCCATTATATGGTCCTGTGGTTGGTGCAGGGAGAGGCTGGGATCTCTACTGCTGATTTTTAAAGAGCTACGCTGAAGCCATGCTCCTTTTCCTTTGATGTGTAGCTTTATGTTTACGTGAGTATCTGCTCTCATCCCATTTGCTACTGGTCTATCTCACACCCATTTTCTGTGGTCTAAATTTTACCTTGTGCTTTCACTGGGGTCATTGCTTTTGTAATGCAACTGTTTTGGTGGAAAGGGCTGAGGGCAAAGCTGAAAATTGAGTTCATCTTGCACCAGTAGAGTGGGCTTGTGTTCAAACTGCTCTTTTCAAAGTGCCTCTGTAGCAAATGCAAAAGCCTAAGAGAGGAGAATAAACCAGTGTTAAATACAATATTTTTTCCTCTGCCATCTGTTTTGTTTCCCTTATAATAGACACAACTGAGATGGCAGTGGAAGTTTTATCCACTGCTGGCCATTTCCCACCAATGAGAGCTGTATTTTACTGTGCCTGTGTTCAAAGGTTGATGAAGGCACTATTCTGCTACAAATTTGCAGAAACATTTTCAATGTCTGAGAAGCTCTCTGACACTGGCAAAAAGGGGGGGAGCATGTTCAACTGTGAGAAACCTGCTGGAGGTTAAATCCCTGCCTTTGCTGCTCCTCAGAGTGTGCTGTTTTTGTGGGTGACTGCACACTCTAGGAGTGGATCAACTTTTGTTTTAAACACTTAGCATAATGCTGTAGGTAAATCTTCTCTTACTGATGCAGAGAGAGCCCCACATCCAAAAACTCACCGTCCAGATATACTTTAGCCTACTCTATGATAGCAGTCTAGCACTCACTAACAGAGGACTTTTTCACTCAGGAGCAGGGATGTGGAAGTTGCTGTGGGAGACTTTTTTGGTAGAGCGAGTGTATGAAACACTTACATCAGCCCAAGAGTCACAAACACTTTTATTAGATCAGTTTTAAAAGCTTTACCTTCAGGTTTTAAACGAGCAGCAAAAAAAACAAGACTTGAATTCAGTTGTGTGGGCTTGGTGGATTATGCTTCACTTCGAGTGGTAGCTCCAGCATCGCATTTTCTCCTCTCTGCTAAGCCACCCTCTAGACTGAAAGCATCGGGGAGGCACAAGGGGAGTGTACATGCATCCTCTTCACTGCATGCAAGGGATTCCACCTCATACCATCCCTGAGGGCTGCTGATGGTGTCACCTAAGCAAACCTCAAGCACTTCCTCCTGAACATGATGTTTTTCTGCTGTAGAAATGAGAAGCAGAGATTATCTGTCACTGCCCATAGGGTTCCTGACCCCAAGGAGCTGCTTCTGGAGCAAGTCCAAGGAACGTTACTTCAGAGTCCCTGATACCTGTGGTGTCAGGCAAGGTAGGTTATTGCAGCTGCTTATCATTCAGTTCACTTGAAACAGAGAAGGAGCTGAGCATCCTGCTCAGCTTTCATCGATGAAAGGGAGGCCTGTGTGGTCTTAGACCCTTTCAAGTTCTACCACAACTAAAAGTTGAAATCTTAGTCTAAAAAATAACACCTCAAAGCCCTGGTCAGCTCAGGACAACAGTTCCCAAATTTTTCTGTTGCCTACTCCATTTCTTGATGAGAGTCACTGGCCCTACCAAACCTCTGGACAATGTGAGCTTGTGTCTATAAACCTCTGAGGCGAAAGGTGCAAAAATAGCCACAGACTCCACTGCTGATGCTGTTAACTTAAATTCAAGAGAGATGGACACAGGAGAATTGTAGGATGGGGGACATTTATGTACCTCTATCACATGTGAGCATTCAGTTATGCAGTAATGCTTGCTGCCTGCCGCTATTGTCTGTGCTTGGTACATATCAATAACACTAATGGAGCTGTTGCAGGATCTTAACCCAAGGACTGTTTTTCACTGAAATATCCAGAGGATTAGCAGAAACTAGAGTGTGAGCTTTCTGTCTGTCAGCAAGGGGGGGGGTGTCTGTTGAGTGTAAAGATTATGAAAGAAATGAGAAATCTGTCTTCCTGCAAAACCTCCCAGAAAGCCTTCATGCAGTCAGGCTGCCAGAGGGCTTGAAGAGTCTGAGCAGTGCTGACCCCTGAGGGCTGCCACTTAGCCCTCAGTGGTGCAGGGCTGTCTGCAGCACAGCTGCTCCACCTCAGACTCAGGCATCCAAAATATATTCCAAGGTCACCGTAGCTTTCCTTCCCGTAGTGCTTTTCTCCACGTCAGCAGCCCTTTGGCGTTTGTTGGAACTACAGATTGTTTTCCATCTTATAAAGCTTAAGCCTTGGTGCAGAATAGTCTGTAGGCTGGGTAAAATCTCTCTCTTACTCTGTGTTTCTCTAGTAATGTTTTCCCCTCTCTGCCCTGCCTCCACCAATGGGACTGACATGTTTTCTTCCAAGTTACCAGTGTACGTCTGCCAGCACCTTTCTATGATCATGGAAAGTCCTGCTGAATTCCTCAAAAGCAAAACACTATCTCTTGCTGAAACCAAATCAGTCACTGAAAAAAAAAAGTGTCTATCAGATACATCATCAGCAAATATTGGGTAATGCTTGTACTGCCCCTGGCAGTGCTGCACAGGGAAGTAAATCTCATTGGATTCGTCACAGCCTCTGTCCCTAGAAGCTCTGGAAAGTATAATTTCCTTTTCCTGATGTAAATAAATGTCTTTTGGGGCTGAAGAACTTCATCTGATGTTCATGCAACCTCCTTGAAATGCTAAGGGTAGTGTTGCTTTAATTGCCTTTGAGTAGGTCTCTCAACCCTGCAGCTGCAAATGGAAATAGCTTTTCATCTTTCTTTTTCTATTCTTTTCCCTGAGATCATTTTTACTGGAGGAAATATGTTGTTTACAGCAATGGGCTTGAAGTGGGCCAGCAAGGCATCTCTGCAAGCTGGATTTCTTCACCCCATTCTGACCAATGGATTTTCTTGGCAACACTACACAAAACCAACAGAGAGAGCTGCCTTAGAGGAAAGTGGACATCCTGTAGGCCATGATTTGATGTTTTCCAGACAAAGTGTCTGTCTGGCAGCAAACAGCACTCTTCTCCAATTCCTCTTCTGGAGGTGGATAATATATTCAAACCTGGTTGTCAAAGAACAGATTTGCCATTTCTTACCTGTTTCTATCTATTTTTTCATGGACTTCACAGAGAATCTCCCACTAGGAGCTCAACTTCAATTTCCCACTCAAAACTCTAACTCCTGCTTTCCACTTCGCAATTTTGCAATTAAGCCTGTCCCACTCTCTCTGCTCATCCTTGGGGAGCTGTTATGATGGGTCTGCCTGTAGGTAACACTGCTCTTCTCAGTAGAGTTGGCACTCACCAAGGATCCAGAGACACCTTGGTAAAGGGCATGACATGAACATAGTCAATAAAATGTTAATTTTCATGCAAGAAACTGGAAAGATCATAGAGAAGGGAAAATGACCAAGACAGGTAGGCATGGCCTGACTCATCACCAAAACTAAATTAGCACAGTGGTTAACCTAATCTCTTGAGATGGTCACTGTAAAATGACAGGCAGCTTGTGCCTGCAGAAGCACTACTTCTAAAATTGAGGCAGATTAGTTTTGGGATTTTCTGTGAATAGCTCAATGGTGCTATCTCATGGCCAGATAGAAAACTACTTTGCCCTCCTATTGCTTTTTTAACTCTTAATTTATGCTATAAGTGACTGACTTCCTCCAGGAGTCTCTTACTGCTGGACGAATATACCAAGTACATACAAGTATCCAGCTGCATACACAGGGATTTTCTTTGGCAGAAGTGAAGACTTGAAAGTTGTAAGGTTCACAGAGTTGAATATAAAGCTTCTGTTAGTCCTCCCCCATGGTGTTGTACCCATCTCAGACAGGGAGCTCTTAGGCACATGGACAGCTTCTGAACTCTTTTGCCCAGCTTCCTGCAGAGGAGGCCACAGTGGTGTAGCCACTGCAGATGGCTGACATTGCAGCTGACGCCTACGAACACCATGGGGAAGATTAAGAATAAGCCATAAAGAAACTGCTCAAGGCCTTGCAATAAGTTTCCAGTGGAAGCTTGATTATTTTGCTTTTCTCCAATTGGATGCCACCTCTTTTCTCTTCTTTTCAATACTACCTGGAAAATGTTCAAGCATCGAAACTTATTAAAAGAGACTCTTGATTTGGAAAATTGATCTGGCCTGGAAACTCCCCATTCCCTTTCACCAGCTTGATATCAGCCCTGATGCAGAGTATTTCCATGCTGCTAAATAAAAGAGGACTGGGGACCCCTCATAAGGCCACTGGCTCTTACCTGCTCCATGCTAGGCAGATTTAAGCCACACTGATTGCTTTCACACTGTATCACACCCACCCTGTGCCTCCTCCAAGCCACAGGCAGTGCTTCTGACACAAAAGGTGTGGGGTTGTTTTCCTGTCTCCTGTCAGTGCAGCCCCCCAGCTGTGTGCTTTATACACCAAAGTGGGAATGTGTGTAGGAATGTATTCCCGTGGTCAGTGCTTTTGTGAGCTAAATCCAGTTGCTGCAAGAAGATGCAAAGCCTGCATCAGATGGAGAGTTACAGACTGCAAAGTTAAGCTGGATGTGGTTCGTCAACGACTGAGGCTGGCTGCAGGTCCTCTGGGACCAGCAGCCATCTCTCCTTCATCAAATTAGCCATTTTGTCAGGAAAGCTTCTCTGGAGGCAGCAGACAGAGTAGTAGTTGTCCAGCTTGTACACTAGGAATTAGCTCTGTTTTCTAGAAGCTCCTTCAATGGTTCTGTAAAACATTAGAGCAACATATTGCGAAATGTGCCTTATACACACCATATTGTACCTGGTAAGATGCCACATTTTGGGGTCCCAATGACAGAGACACAGCAGGTATTTAGGAGAGAAAAACAGTCATCCTCTGAGGGAAGGCTGTGTTGGGACCACTGTAGCTGGTGTCTTCCTGCTGCTTTCCCGTGGAGACGTGATACCTTGCTAGCTGAACTGACCTGGAGCGCAATTCTGCCGCGGCCATGCGAGAGGCCAGGTTCATGTCTCCCTAGATTGTTCAATTACTGTTTTGGAGCGTGTGAGTGTGTGGCTGCAGGCACGTGGTCAGAGAACACATGGTAGAGCCAGAAGACACACGGTCTGCAGCCAACATGTCTGAGCCCACAAAGTGCACGCGGCTCAGGAGCCATGTCGATCAAGACAGGCCTGCCTCCTAGTAACTCCCCACATCCCCTGGAGCCTTGGACTGTCTGCAGAACCCGTTACCCTGGCTGGGAAGGCACTGAGTGGTCAGTGAACCAGATGTCCCGGTTGCGGGAGTAGCCGCAGTAGCCAAACCATATATGCAGACGCACAGGGCCTCCATTTGGTTTAGCCTTCTGTCCTGAGATATAGCAGCATGTGACTATTAGTAGTAACTATTTTTCTCTTGTCTCCTTCTCACTTTTCTTCTTTCTCCCCTCCTAATCTCTTTTCTTCCTCTTGTGAGTAACTTACAACCGACGAGTACTCTTTCACTAAATGGTACGGGGTTGGTCTTGCTAGCGCTTTAGTGTAACACTTTTCCTTGGTTGTATATTATGCCTGTAAACGCTTTTGCCAAAACACATATCTTCTCAATAAATTAAAAGAAATTCTCATAGAGGAAGCATGGCACCATATTCTCTGGACCCAAATTTGAAGGTAATATCAATCAGGCTTTTCAAATGTTTGGTGAGAAAACTTAGAAGTCTTAAATATAAGCAATATTCTCAATTAAGCATGAGGCTTCAAAACTGAGTATTACATCTTTGGCATCACAAACAGGATTATCTAGAAAAGAAGAGAAATTTCTTGTGTTAAATTAGCTCAGTGAGAAAATGGAGTTTTGGCAAAAGAAAGGAAAAAACCTCTGGCAAAAGTTACTTTTTGCCAGGAGAGAAAGTAAAAAAACCCAAAATCTGGGTAAAACCTTTTTTTTTTTTTTTTTACCAAGAGAGACATTAAAAATAAAAATAACTTCCCTTGGTAAAGGCTAGTCTTTTGCCAAAGACAGAAAGCCATTAAGACAACAAAGGAAGTAATCAAGAGTTAATCACCTTGTCTCCAGAAAAAACAGAACTGGAAAAAACAGTTTTTGAGTGATTGGTGGGAGGTGGCTTTTGTCTCCTGCCTCACCAGAGCTGGGATCTTCCAACCTCATGGCGGGGGGTTGAGGGTAAGGTAGGGTGTTCCTGTCTCTCACATGAGTTGGTGGTGCAGTATTCCTGCCTCCTGGCTAGAGATGGGGTATTCCTGGTATTCCTGGCCAGTGTGGGAGGAGGTTCAGCATAGAAAGGCCAAGACCCTTCCCTCACTCTGAGCTTGGCTTGCATATTGCTGTGCTTGTTTAATTGTGTCGTTGTGGGGGCAGGGAAGTTCTCTACTCTGGGGTGGCTGTGTCTGCTTGTGGAAAGCCCTGGAGTGGGGGTGAAGAGGCTGCCTGGGACAGGTGGAGAAGTGCCTTCCCCCAGGACAACTGGGTAGCCTGCCAGAGTTGAGCCTGCTGCCTGAAGGGCAGAGTTCTGTCAGGGCAGAAGGAGAAACTGAAGTTTTGGGTTTTGGTTGAGAGATTGGAACTCTTGGTGAGAGGGGGAGAAGCTTGACTGCAATCTAAATTGAATAGTCAGGTTCTCTGTGTTCTCCATGAAGTTCTTGTAAACTGCCTCCACATCACCACTGGCTGTGGGTAGTCAATATAGTGCCCTGACTCCTGTGACTGATGGTCAGAGATGGAACTGCAAAGCATTTTATAAGTTTGTAATATTAATAACCTGGAATGTCTAGGTTTTATCTCCACAAAGCTATAGGATAGTAAATGTATGCCTGAACGACAGGTGATGAGCCACTTAAGTAAAAGTAGAAAAAGACTGTTTCTGATTACTGTGAAATCTGCAAATGGAAAACCCACTCCAGTAATGGAAGAACTGTACTGGACAATGCAAACCAGTACAACTGCAACAGAGTCTGAGACTGTAAATGAAAACTTTAGATGCTTTATGTTTTCATGTTCACACAACACAGCCTCCATTGTAACAACTTGCAACAAGCTAAGTTTTGTTTTATTTTATCGCTATAAATAATGTTTATGTTTCTTTTCTCATTGGTACAGCAAGTGAAAATGATTCCTTGGAAGTGAATGCAAGATTTCATGTGAATGCGAAATCATGGTTTTTCATGGGTTTGTGTACCCCTTCTCACCTTCTCAAAGCAAATGGCCCTTGAAATGAGGTATATTACGACTGTTGAGTGTGTGAAACAAAGTGCTTCCTGAGACTAAGGAGTGGGACATTGAAAAATAACTGAAGCAAGGTGTCCCTCGGGAAGACCTCTCCACCTTTGTGTTGTCACTTACATGAAGCGCCTTTCCGAGGTGAAGGGGTGGGATTTGGAAATTACTACTTATGCAAGGTACCCCCTGGAAACGACCACCCCACTTTTGTGATAACATAGATAAAATTTACACAAGGTGCTTTTCTGGGATGAGGAGTGGAATTTGAAAAATGTAACTTACACAAGGTGCCCCCAAGAAAAGACCACTCCACTTTTGTGGTAACATCGAATGTAATGCATAAATTCTTGTTAAGTCACTATTTTCTCACTAAATTAAAAGAAATTCTCTTAGAGAAAGTGTGGC
Source organism: Serilophus lunatus (assembly GCA_013399895.1). Lineage (NCBI taxonomy): Eukaryota > Metazoa > Chordata > Aves > Passeriformes > Eurylaimidae > Serilophus > Serilophus lunatus. Next base: position 240,287 of record VXBA01001382.1, read on the forward strand.
AGTGATTTCCCTGGACACAGATTTGAAGGTAGTAATGAACTAAAGGCTTTTTGAATGTGAGCAAACTTTAAAGTCTTAAATATAGCTAATATTCCCAGTTAAGTGTGAGGTTTCAAAACTGGAGTGTTACGGGGCCAGAGCCAAGTTTCTACACCAAAGTGTTTGAAACTTTATTTTTCAGAAGGTTTTGTTTACCAGCATACAGGAGCTTGGTGGAGGAACCTCAACTGTGTGTCAGCAATAATACCATCCCTGGAAATGACCTGGAGAACTGTCCTCCTCAGAGAGACTCGGATTTTTCTATTGATCAGTCTTTCAAGTTATGTGAAAACTACAAAGTAGTTCATGCTGTCACCAGCACTAAAAGCACTCTGCCTTCCTGAACTTTCTTCTCAGCAGGTGCTTGGGGCAGGAGATGGTACAAATGGAAACAGGTTCGGAGACAAGATTCTAACCTGGTTGAAATTCATTGCTTTTTGCAATTGGTAAGTGAGCACATCTATTTGACGAGAGCTTTGTGGTGTATTCTAAAAGCAGCAGTCTGCCCTGGAGATGTTTTCCCCAATCTGGGGCCTGCTGAAGCAGCATCACTGGAAGGGAGGATCTTTGAGAGCTAAGGAAGGATCACCTCTCAGATACACATGAATGAAAGCTTAGTTATCTGAGGAAGACTCCTCCCCTCTCTGTTTTGAAACCTTGAAGGAGCATTCAGTGACTTACAGGAAGATTTACACAGTGTCCCAACACTGCTTGCTTCCTGGCTGTGGGGACATAGATTTTCCAAGAATCCCCTGAACTCATGTGTGAGGCATCAAGATGCTGCCTGGCAGGAGAGGTGCTGTCTCTGCACATTCGCTCAGCCAGTGGGATGGAGGAGCCCAGCCAAAGGACTTTTTTGGCATGTTTTCCTTTCAAAAAACATTAAGAAATTTAGACTGACAAGTGTAAGTCACTAGAAAGCCCCATGGAAGAGGCTCAGTATTGCTCCTGTGGGAGCTGTTGACTGACGCATGATGCAGAAAGTTTCAGTCTTTGGAGAGGATGGGTTTAATGTTAGCTTGACTTCTCCTTGTTGTTGATGCAGAAAGACACAGAAATCCTACTGCTTTTGCATAACTTCAAGATTCTGGCAGCCTCAGCTTGGAAAACAAAACGTTAAAGTTTAGATCGCAAAATTTCATTCAGTTGTCCTTGGTATTAAAAAAATACTCAAGGTATTAAAGCTGAGAGCAGGGCTTTCCAGTTTTCTCCAATTTATCTGCTTTTTTTTACTCATAGCTACTGAAACAATGGGGAGAACAAGGAATACTAAGACTGATTTACTGTAGAAGTGATTGTAGATCAATTGGCTCTTAGAATGTTTCTCCAGTATCACTGCACTTTGTCATAAATCTGGATCTCTGAGGACCCCTGACTAAGCCATTTACTGTGTGTGAAAGCGAGTTGTTTGGATATGCAGGTATCATCCTCTATCCCACTGTTTGCCAATAGCATACGTATTCCAAATCAAAATAAACTAGGTGTTGTAATCCATGGGAAAAAAAAAAAAAAAAAAACCCCGCAGGACAAACCACACAGGATAAGCAGCCAGAAGTACAAACCATGCATTTACTGGTACGACTTGCCCATGTTTCATGTGTCTCTGATTCGTAAGCATTTCTCTATGTCAGTATGGGTTCCCTGCATTCATTTACTTCCATGAACAATAGCCTGCCTTTTCTTAATGTCTTTCAGGACATTGCCCTTTAAAGGCAATCATCCTCTCATAACCATCACCATCCAGGAAGAACCTGCTGTGATGCACAGCACAATGTGGCCCAGGCTGCAGTGATGCAGAATAAGGGTTTCACCCATGTGAGCAAGAAATCCAATTTTTCAAGAATGTTCCAGTTTAAATATGTACCATCAACCTTCAGAGAAAAAAGAAATAGCTCTTAAATATTTTTTCCTGGATTTTCGTGATTTTGGAATCTGAAAAGGCTGTGGTCCTAGGTATGGGGCATGACTAGTGGAGCCAGGCTGCATGAATGAGTCCTCAGGAATTGCAGAGACTTCTTTCATTATATTCCCTGTCCCTGCTGTGATTAGTCTGTGTGTGATGCTGCCCTGGGACAGCCCTCAATGGCTTCCACTTGTGCAAGCCATTGGTACTGTGGGCTTGTTTCTCACAGTCCAACAATGTGATGCTACATTGTGCTGGACCTGTGAGCTTTTGATGTGGGTGACAGTCCTACTTTTCTCCTTTGGGCCTTTGCGTGAAAAAAACTCTCCAAGTTGCTGATGCTTGGACAACTCTTTGGGGAGGTGCCCCTTGCCACATTTGTGTTTGAAGAAAACCCTTCTGAGAGCCTCCAGATGGACCATCACATCAGCTACAGTTGAGGCACATTCCTGTTAGCACCAGATGTGACATACTCAGTGTGACCCTCTTCCCCTGGACACTGCACTTCATGTATATGATGGTCAGTTTGGGATGTTTCCCTAGCTCATGGCTTGCATCCCCTGTTTATTGTAAATAGTAAAATCAGAGCAGATTTCATGGCCTTAGTCTCTGAAATGCTGCCTTCTAATCCTTCTAATCTTTGTGGCCATATTGTTGGAAAGCCTTTCCTAACATCTAATCTAAGCCTCCCATATGCAACTTGAGGCCGTTTCCTCTTGTTTCGTCAGCAACTAAATAGCAAATATTGCAAAGACTAAGGCACTTACATATTGATAAAAAAAGGAACATTCAGCCACAAAACCCACAAGAAGTGAAAGGGACTGGCACATTAAATAATGTACAGAGTGTAAGAAAAACACATGAGTTAGCCTCAATCAAAAGTGCATTACAGTACCCAAGACAGGTTACAGTCAAAAAGCACTGTATTTTAAAGAGAGTAAAGTGAAAAACCTGTTGATGGAACAGCTTCTACCCACAGCAGCTGTGTCAGTTGCAATGCCAAGTCTCTGTTTTTCACTCTATTTCCATTTATCATCTACCACTGCTTTATATTTTTATCCTTTTACCAGATGTTCACTGCATACTTTGCTCATAGTCGCTTACAGTATCGTGAGCTGCCTCACTGCACTACCTTGGTGAATCTCCATCCCACCTGTGCATCAGATCCAGTTTCAAACTTCCAGAGTCTTTCTTCCAGTGCTGCTGGCACAGCACCTTGTGTTGGCCCTGGGCAGCCATCTCAGGACCTGGGAGACCCTTGGCTTTTGTGTTTGTGTGAATTAGGAGCACTCAGAGCAAGTGGGTGGTTTGAGATATATGGGGTGGTTCTTCTGCTGTTGTCGGGCTCAAAAACACTGTTGGGCTGGATGGACCTTGCTTTGATGATTTTCTACCACTCTGACCTTTCTGTGCCCAAGAACAGTTTGGATATCCAGCCCCTACTTGTCTTCACACTAACTCCAGTATGTCTTTCCCAGTATGAGGTCTCTCTCTCCCCTGGTTCAGTAACTACTTCATCTTCCCTCTCCTTGTGAAAGGAGCTGCCATTGACAGGGGCTTATGTCATGTGAGGAATCATCCTGTAGGCTGCCTGTTCTTCAGCCCACTGATCTCTCAGAAGTTTCAAACTATTTGTTTGGGTATTTTTCATTGGCATGCTTTCAAACTACTGCTTGGTTTGAAAGCTATTGCTCCACTTATTATTTGCATCACTATCATGGTTCAGGGAATGAGTTTCTGAACCAGAAAAAAGTTTCTCAACCAGAAGACACCTCATTCATAGACAAAACTAACAAAATCTGCAGATCTGAGAAGAAAAAATGCTTTGCACAAATCTCTCCCCTTCCTCCTTCTACCAGAATCCTCACTGCTGTTAGGACATCTCTGTCTAGTATCTGTCTGGGCACATCCAGCTCTGCTCTTCCTACTCAGACTCTGGTTCCTGGTGTGCAAGAAATATCCACCCAGGCTTGAGAAGTTCTGACTATGGAAATGCTTTTGGTTTGGTCTCCTCTGCTGGAGACCCTTCAGAGCAGCCTTGGACACCCCTTAGTGCAGCTGATTTCTGAACTTCAGCTCCTTTTGTGAAAGCAGCTGGAAAATGGTTTTGCTGTATTGGAGATGACAGCTGCCCCAGCTTCTTCACCAAGACACTAAGAAATTTAAGCCACTCAGTCAAAGCTGAGACCATTTCCCCTCCTTTTCAAATTCTCTGTTCTACTGAGAGAGAGAAGGAAAGCTTCCCAAGGCTTGGAAAGCATGGGTCATGAGATGACCTTGTTCCAACAGAGATAACACCTTTGTGGAAAATGCAGATCTAAATCAGTTCAATACTTTCCACAAAGAGGAACTTCCCTCTGGATTAGAAAGTTAGTGGTGACAGAAGCAAGGATGCCACATTGTCCAAATCCCACTGACTGGCTCAGGTGGTTTTCTTCAGGGTTAGTGCAAGAAGCAGGAGCTCTGCCAGGGCCTCAGTGCTGAGCTTTTGTCTGTGCAAGGTCCTGAGGGCGGGTCAGTTGGGAGCCCTCAGCTCAGTACCTGCATATCTTCATATGCATATCAAGTATGAAACAAACAACAAAAATAAGAAAACTATGTTTAACTGCAGCATGTAAATGCATTTGTATCTTCGACAGTTGTCTTGAGAGAGGTCATTAATCTTCAGCAGATTTTATCAGGAGCAAGCCGTCTTCTGTGAAAAATTTTGGTTTTCTTTCACCAGGTCAAGCTACCAGATACAATACTGAGCCAAATTCTCTCCATACCTGTGGGTTGGCAGCTGCAGAGGACTGTGTTCTGCTTCATTCACGTGGTTTTTGGGTCATTTATCAGGCTTCAAGTCTGAACCCTTCTTCAAAAAAATATGTAACACAGCTGATTTCCTCTGGGCTACAACAGGAGAAGTGCCTAAAAAGCCTCATCCTTTCAAATCTGTATTTTTGATGTTAACATCAGTTTTGTTTTCCTGTTTATCTTCATTTATATTCAGTGCAGCATCTTTTTTCCTTACTACATCCAGCCAACGGCACTCTAGGTTACGATGAGATGCTCTTAGAAAGCAGCCATGGTAACTATACAGTATTTTCTCATAACTATCCTGCCTTAAAACACTAAGTTACTTATCAGATAAAGCCTAAGGAATCAGCCTGTAAGGGTCACCCATGGAAAGTGCTTTTGTGATCATGTGTGTCAAGTATGTGGCACCATCACTTGATCCCTCTCAATGACAAGGTGAATCAGTGCCACGTGGATGTAAAAAACAGGAAAAAGAAGTTTTAGTCAATGTAATGCTCTCCTTGTCCTAACTGGACCTGGTGCATCTTCTGTCCTAGGCTGGAGAAAGCCCAAAGGTAGGAGAAGCATCTCTGTCTCAGTCCAATGCCACACATTGCCATCTCTCTCTTTTTATCTCCTTAGAGTTGATTTGAGTTTAGACTTAGTTCAGCAAGAAAATGATCTTTCATAAGGAAAGGCCTTTCTGTCTGTCATGCTGGTCATAAGTCATCTCATCTGATTTGTGTGCTTTTTGGGCAGAGAACCAGCTCAAGGCTGTGTGCAGTGTACCGCTGGAAGACACTGTTTATAACTAAAAAAACCAAAGTTAATAGCGTGCTTTGAGCTGCATGTGTCAGCTGATTGATTGTGCAGAACACTATATTATTTCCTACTAAGGACCAAATCTGCTTTTCTTGATCTTTTCCACCTTGTGTTGTGCTGCATCCTCACTGCTTTCCAGCCTGTTATCTTGGGTTCATTGTGTCCCTCTTGACGAAGAAACCAGGTTTGTGGCATGGCGTATTCATTTGCAGCACCCTGATAACTGTGGTTTTCCAATACCTGCACTGGTCTTGGGAGGAGAGGAAAAACTAATACCTGTGGAGTGAAATCATGGTTCGCTGGAAGGCAATGGCAGAATTCCTGCCAGCTTCACTATGACTAGAATTTCACTCTAGAAGGGCCTGGGAAAATGAATGTCTTCACTGTCTCCTCTAGCTGCCTGCCTCTACGCTGAACCAGGAGCCCACAGAAGATGCCTCTCAGCTGCTGAGCTCTACATAAAGGAAGAATAGGTCTGCTGGCTGCTCCAGGGCCAGACTGCTCTGTTACTGCTTTTGTTTCTTTTTGTCCCTAATTCATTGTAACAAAAGTGATGCTATCGAACCTTGGCTTGCTTCCCTCAGGCTAGAAGGAGGGCACCTGTACCTGTTACAGTTGGTGCAGAGCGGATGTAGCATCCCTGGGCCCCATGAGCTGGCTGTGCCCTTATGGAGCTACTGGACAAGGACATGGAGCCAAGCTTGCAAAACAGCCTGCTCGTGTTTTTGGTCTGCCTTGCTGAATGTGTGGTTGGGAGGGTGTATCTACAGAAATTTGCTCCCTAAATTGCTTTTTGCATCTCTACATTGTCTTGGCATGCTCTCACCTGCCAAAATCTTTAGTCCTTCTTGTGTCTGGGAATCTGGTTTAACTAAGGCTTTTAAACCTGGAGACAGTGTTAAGCCTCTACCAGCAGCCCTGGCCTGCTGTGTGTTCCCAGGAGCTAGGCTATAAGTGAGTACTTCAAATCAGCTCAGACCTGCAGCAAGTCAGGTTTTGGCCAGAGCTGCCTGGGTAGAATTTCCAGTGTGGTACATGATACCCAAGTCTTCAGCATCTTCCCTAGGATAGTTCATGTGAACACAAATCAGACAGTTTGGGTGAGCTGATACCCTCTCTAGTCAGCTATTTTAATACTTTTGGTAAGATTATAATTGTTCACAGTCTTGTGGTTTCATGATGAGCGCATGAAAGTTTGCATGGCTGCTGAAGGCATAAATTATTAATTTACTGTGGTACACTGGGACTCTATCTCCCATATCCATACAATTTATTATCCCAGCTTCAAATGACAGCAATTACATTTTCTCTCCTGTTTTTTCTAGTGTTGTGTGCTCCACACATCCCGTCTGTTGCTGATTTTTTTTGTCTCTACTACAAAAGTCAGGATTTCGCCCTTACTTGTGGCACTGATGAGTAGAAGGACTGCTACCAAACAGGCTGTATTTTACGATGCTGCTGAAGAGTCAGACCCTGTGAAAAAGGTTTTTTTCTCTCCTAGACTTGAAGCTTGTGAGGTTGAATATTGGGGTCAGGCAGGGGACTTGCTCTGGCTGAAAACTCTTATCTACCAAAACCACAAAAAGTTGAGGAGTCCCAGCAGCACAGATGAGGGCCCAGAAACTGCCCCAGAAGCAAAGAGGAGAATGAGATGGCTCCCATCAGCAGCAGCCTATAGTTAGACCAATTAAATCAATCAGAAAACTTCACCTTCTGTGGTAAACAGTCTGGAGTTTTACCACAAAAGTGATTGTTTAGGAACAGGGAACTACCCATGCCCATGCCCATCACCACAGCTGGAGGTTAGGACCAACACCCATGGCTTCACTTCGCACACCCATGCTACTTGCCTGGCAGGTCCTCTATGCGGACTCATCTGCAAAGTCACCTTTAACTGTACAGGGCATTTTGGTACTTACCGCTGGAGAATGACTTTAGTGGGCACATGAAACTTGCGTGAACTTGGTACTGAAATCAGGCCTGCTTTGTCCCATCCTTCTGTTCCTTCTTCAGCAGATGTTTTTCTTACAGCAGCCCCAGAGCACCAAGACACAGTGATATAAGCGAGGGCTTATGTGGCTCTTTCCACTGGAAAACATGAGGTTAAATACTGTAAGCCTTTGGCCAAAGCAAGCTACAGTGTCTTCTGGGACAGATCCTGCTCTTATTGAAGTTAATGGGAACTTCGTCTGATTTTGCTGGCTGTTGTGAATTATTGTCTAAATTACTGCATCTGACTGGGATTGAATTTACCATGTTCATAAAATGTTTATTACTCTATGCTGGAATGACAGCAAACGTATTTTCTTTTTATTATACACACAGAATTACACACAGATTTAACCAGGTTGCAAGAAACCGGAGAGATCATCAAGTCCAACCTTTTAGCTAACTTAACAACCTATCCAACACAAATCCATCGTCTTAACCATGTCACTAAGTTCATCATCCAACCTATCCTTAAACACATCTAGGGACGGTGACTCCACCACCTCCCTGGGAAGCCCATTCCAATGGGAAATCACTCTCTCTGTGAAAAAGTTTCTCCTGATATCCAACCTGAACCTCCCCTGACGCAGCCTAGGACTGTGTCCTCTCGTCCTGTCACTGGGAGCCTGAGAGAGGAGACTGACCCCCACCTGACTCCAACCTCCTTTCAGGTAGTTACAGACAGCAATAAGGTCACCCCTGAGCCTCCTCTTCTCCAGGCTGAACAACCCCAGCTCCCTCAGCCGTTCCTCATAGGGCTTGTGCTCCAGCCCTTTCATCATCCTTGTTGCCCTTCTCTGGACACATTCCAGTAACTCAACATCTTTCTTAAACTGAGGGGCCCAGAACTGGACACAGTACTCAAGCTGCAGCTTAACCAGTGCCAAGTATTATTTATTATTGCACTGGTAGGCTTTTAAAATTGCAGCATGACATCTCTTACATACAGGGATTTCTTGCCACCCATTACAGTAAAGTCAGAATCCAGCTAGGTTTTGACACTGAGATATGAAGAATGATCACAAATCACCATTCAAGTCTTACCATTTAAGACTCTACCAGCCTGGACCTTGTCTGCTCTATTAACATGGAAAGCAGAGAGATTTGTGTATAATCATCTCACCCCACTGGCTGATATCAAACTGGAAACAACATGGGGAAGGTACCTGACTGGTCTGTGACCTGATTTTAGAGTTTAGCCTTTTTTCATCTTTGCTGTTTTCCAGAAGTGAAGTATAGTGACTTGAGGGTGCTCATGCCCAGGGCTTCCAATTTCTATAGAGAAAAGTGTAATGGAAAATGAGATGCAGACATTTACTCCTCTCCTGTGTTCTTTCTGAAAATTATCTCATCTAGGCTCCTTTAACCTCAGACTCTGAAGAGCTTGATTCAAAAACCTCAGTGGGATGATTCAGTAGGATTTCACTTTGACAAAGGCTCCTAGCAGGTGTGTGACTTCCTTGGGAAGGCATGTAGCAATATATAATTTTATCTGAATGAGGTTATCCCACAGGGCACCCTGGGCTAGTGGCCCGTGCTGAGCATGACCCAAATGAACGCAGAGCTGTTCTCAAGACTGAACCTCCCATATAGTACCTCCCATTCTGCTTGTGGATATTTAATTTATTTGCTCATTTTTTGGCATTGCTGCAAAAACTGTCCTGGCTCTGAAACGTAAAGATGTATAGTGCACAAACAATAAATCAATAATCTAAGTTGAGACTTGTCATGAGAGAGGCTTGTCTGCAATTGCCTCCTGGCAACCTTTAAAATTAATTTAACACTTCTGTCATTGCTCTTTATGGAGTCCAGAAAAATGCATGTGAGCAAAAGAAGGTGCTGCCTTCAACAACTTCACACCCAATATTACACTGTATATTGAGAAAGTTTGTCACGAAAAGGCAAGTGCCATCAGCAGATACCTGCTTCCCTTGGTTTTGTCATCTCTTGGAAGCATTTTGTGGCTTTAAAAGTAAGGCCTGGAAGGCTACCAAGAGAAAGATAACCCTCTGAATGGGTTATTTGTGAGAGTCTTATTCTGGGAAAAGGCCACAGGGGAATATGGGTTGAAATGATTATGCAAGGGCATCAGATTGTGTCTTCCTCCACTCCCCAACTCTTCTGACGCTGGTCCACAAAGACTCTTGGAGCACCTGTACCCCTGAAGGTCCAGTGCCTTTTAGTGTGATGTGGGCAGCAGGAGATATGTGTGTTTGTGTATGTTGTGTGCACATGTCTTTCCAAGCTAAGCAAGACCTTCAGTTTGCACTGATTTTGTCTCTGTGTGCCCAGCCCTGTCTTCTGTGCTGCAGTGGCACCAGCCTCACTTACCACCTAATTGTCTGCCTGGGCTCCTGATAGTTGGTTTCAGTATCCATCCCAGCAGCAAGCACACCTTGGAGGCATGCCACCAACCCATCACCTCCCACTCATTTCCAGCTGGCAGCAGTGGCAGCACTCATGGGAAACATTGCCACTCACCCACATATCCAAGTATACTTTAGGGAAGCCAGTAATTTGACTTTGCTATTTGCTCTCTGCTTGGGAGCTCAGAGGTTGGTTGCTGTCCTCAGTCCCAAGAAGCACCAGACATCAGGGGGAGTGGGTAACACAGGAATGAGGTGGACATCAATGACTAATTGATGGGGAGAACACCAGGCACTTGCTGGCTACCTCTTTCCTGGTGGATCAGTGCTCACAACATCAACCATGGCATAACTGGAGAAGGAGCAGGCATCCAGACCTAGCAAAACAGGATGTTTCCTGGTAGAATCAGATCTCAGCCTCAGTATATTCTGATTTTCAGTTTCTGTGGTTACAGACAAAGTTTCTTTACATGATCACATCAGCTCATGCATGCAAGTCTTTCCAGGAAGGGTTTCATGCTGAAACGTTTGGCTCCTCAAGGAGAGAAATTTGGTTGTGTTCAAGGTCCCCCAGGAGAGAGAGGTTTTTACTTCACTTCACAGTTCAGTCTGACAGGGATTTGCCAGATCTTTGACATTTCAGGCCTGTTCCTTTAAAAATCAAGCTCACCACAGTCAAGCAAATACTCATTCAAATTGCACTTTGATGAGTGACAGAAGAAGTGAAGCTGTGGAAGGAAAACCTCGAGCACAAAGAGCATTCGAGTACAAGATAGTTTCCAAGAGTCTCCTAAAGCAGGAGGATGAGCCAAACTGGAAAATTGTGGTGTAGTCTTTTGTTGACCTCCACCCAAGCTCAGCACTATTTGGGCCACAGCTTTTAATTTGTCTCATCTTACTTATTACTCTTAAAAAATAAAACAAAGCATGCTAAGATAGTTTTAAAATAGCCCAAGTGTGACTCAAATCCTGGAAAATCATGTAATTTTCAGCTTAAAAAAAATGTTTTATCCTTAATTTGCCCTGCAGCATTCAAATCCACAAAATGAGGTGCTATTCACACCACCAGCCCAGCATGACTCTTTTGGGCCAGGGCCAGAAGCAGATCCAGGTTTCCATGGGTGGAGGCAGGGACCAGCATATTGTGTCTTCAGTGTCTGTGTGGAGGCCAAGAGGAAGCGTGAAGGGAACAATCTGCAGTTGCATCTCTGTTTGGGGAACACTGTGGACAATGAGGAGATGGACACCTTACTCAAAGCAGCAGGGGTGGCAGCATGGCATGGAAAAGGCATATTCCCCAGTCCTGTGCTGTCCACTGACTTCTTTTCAGCAATATTGGTCAACTCTGTGCCTGCAAGGCTCTCCAAGGCTGTGGACATGATTACTTTCTCCCATTAGCTTTACTTTTCATCTGTCCTTTTCTCAGTCCCTTAGAAGGAATTGTGCTAATGTTTTATCCACTTCTCTTTCCTTTTTTTGTGTAATTCTTCTTTTCCTCTCAACCACAAATAAACCCTCTCTTTTCTGCAACAGCATTCAGTGCTGGTTCTTTGCTACACTTCAGTGTGGTGTGACACAGACCCCAGGGGTGACAGCACCCATTCTGCAGATGTAAGTCCTGGTGTGTAGCTCAAGGACATCTTGGTGCAACTTCATGATGCACTTCAGCTATGACCACACTCCCTCTCTCTCTTTGTCATCTATATGGTGACAAAAGGTGGCACCTTAATGCCTCCTTTAGTCCCCAGACATTTGAACACATCTTCTTTCACTCATCTCCTGCCACATGCCAGCTGTGGAGTTAGAAGCACTGTTGCTGGCTCCAAAGAAAGGGGAAAATCCATAGGGTCAGAGGTAAAAGAGCAGGGGGATAGCTGTCTTTTGGCTGCATGTGGACTTAGGCAGGCTTGAGGAAGCCCTGGCAGGGCAGCACAGGTCAGGACAGATCTATAGCCCTGCAGTGCCCCAAACAGCCACAAGAGTTGCTTCCCCAGCACCCCACTCACATGGATGTCATGGATGATATGGTGAAGACAGACACCAGGAGTAAATCTGCCTGTAGCCTCAAATGCTGCATGGACAGCATCTCCCCACAGCACCCCACCAAAACCCTTGTCTGCCTCAGACCAAGCCATGGTAGTTAAGAGTATAGTTACTTTAAACCAGGACGTCGTCAGTCCACTGAAGTCCACTAGTGGAAGGTTGGATGAAGTGCTCATTTCAGAAAGATAGTTAATAAATATGACTCTTTTTCCCTCCCAAGTGAGTATCACTGTTCAGAATAGCTGTGAGAAGGGGAGCTGTACACATCCCCTAACAAACCAAGCACAGGGACATAGAGGCAACCACTGTTATGCTCTGGTCAGCAAATGTGGCTAATCATTCTCATATTTTCCCTCCAGGCATAGACACCCCAGATACTGCCATAAAGACTCTGTTTTACAGTCTCCCTGAAGGGTAATTAGCAGCAATAAAAATATTTTTGAAATTGCTTGCTAGCGTGCACAACATAGGAGAGCTTTGTATGTCAGCATTGGCTTGTGATGAGGAATGAAATGCCTCCAAACCAGTAAGCAGTCCAAAACAAAACTCTGTGTTTTGCCTCTCAATCATAGAGCAGCAGCAGTGTGGGACATGCAGGGGAGGTGTTGCTTCAGGCAGGAAACAACTTAAAACCTAAATATTGTGTTTAACCACTATCCAAGTAAAAGAAATTTCTCTTGTGGAAACTGAATTCAGAGCAGTGCTCCTATGCAGGGATGGCTGGAGCCATCAGGAGGCATCATTTTTGCATCTTCACTTACTTAAGGAGATTTGCAGAGGGAAGAAGCTCAGTGTGATGGTGTTTTACTGATCAAGCTTGTTGTACCCTTTCCTGAACTCCTTAACTGCCTCTTTGGGTTCAAAGTGTTCCCGCTCTCCTCACAGGTACCTTCAGTGAGCAAGAAGGTAAAGACTTGAAAGGGACAAGAGGTGAAGGGCATCCGTGGTCTTACAGCTCTGCACCTGGGCTGCTCATTTTCTTCAGCTTTTGGGGATGGAAAGTTCTTCCTTCCAATCAAAAGAAGGAGCAAAAGGAAACACCATGTACTGTACAGGGACATGGGGATAGCAGGAATGAATGCGCAAGAGTCAAGAGACAGGGCAAGTGGTCAACCCACCTGAGCTCCAGGTGTGCCCTGCTTGCTGCCCTTTCCAGTGATTTTGGGCCTTGCACCTGACAAAGCAGACAGCTCTGAAATGGCTTCCCACGTTTCACAGACTTCACATTACCATTGTCAGCCTGACAGTGACTGTGATGTGCACACTTTGCAGCTGAAAGTGAAATAGAACCCTTAATTTTTAAAGGGTCATACCAGGATCTTTTTACTTTAATGTTGCTTTAAACTACAAAATGTTTAAAAATAGATACATTAACAGTTGGACACGGCCAATGGGAGTTGATAGGCTGGTCAGTCATGCATTCTCTGGAATCGAAGTCCATGTAAGCAAGCACTAGAGCAAAACAATAACAGTCTTCTGTAAATCGCTTCTTCACATCTGTTAATGTCATATATAAATGTGGGGGAAAAAAAGGTTTTAGAAATAAGTTGCAAATTTTCTGTAATTAGAAAATATTTGTCCATAAAATCACCATCAAAATTATCCTACTTTCATTAACATGTATCTCATTTTAAAACTGACTTCTGGAATGGTTCAGAAGGATATCATGAATCTTTTAATAATATAATATGGATAAAAATACAATCTTGGGGTCTTGCATGTGTCCTGTATGAATAAAACATTCATTTACATTCCTGCTATTAATGGCAAGAGCTAGTTTTAAAAAGAGAATTTATATTTAACCTTATCTATTAACAGTATTCGATATTCAATTACCTCAAAGACTGCAAAATTATAGAGGAGATTTTTTTCAGTACAGAATCCATGCATAAATAATTTTTACAAGAGGGTTCTGGATGAAAATATATTTTTGCAAGGAAAGTATTTAGAGAAATTAACTGGTCTGAGTTATTTGGCTTAAATTCCAAAATAGTATTTCTAGTCAAGTACTTTGAGAGCTTTGATGGGTTTCTGGTCAGCATTAAATGCAAAACATCAAATAGGTTGTGAATGAAAGTGGATAGAATAGGGTTTGATCATTGTCTGCAAGGTTGCTACCTTTCTTTGACTCATTATTAGCAAGATTTACTTCTACAGAGGCATTTATGACAGCAAATGAAATCTGGCTTTAATAAGCTGACACTATGCTTTCAAGCTATAACAAATATATTTGGGGTTTGAAATGTCTCTAGCTCTACACTTTCCCAATACTGAAAGATGCAGGACCTAATTATGGACAAAAAGAGCTTTCCTTGGGACCACAAAAGCATATCCACCACTGCCCTTTGCACAGCGCATAACCACAGAATATGCAAGGACAGAGGAACATGTTCTGAGCTCTCCCCTCCCTCCTCCCTGTGGCTCTCCAGCCAAGTGTGCATGTGCAGGGCTGATGTAGTGTGCAAGAGCAGCTGGGGAAATCAAACATCTGTTTGATGAGAGATCCAAACGTTAGAAATGGAGATGGGTCAAAAAGTGTTCCCAGAAGGAGAACACACTGTTATCAACTACAAACCACCACCAAAGCTCTGCAATGGCTGGTATGCTCATATGATGGGAGAGTAGCTTCTACTTGGCAGTATCAGAGCTTGTAAACTGTCAGTTTTTTCCAAAGGTTTTTTTCATTGTGGGATGCAAGCCATTCTCACAAAGCTAATAACTGCAGGCCAGCTCAGAGTCCTGGGAGCCAGATACCACTCTAATTCCTTTTAATTGTAACATGAAAGAACAAAGGGCTATATCCTGCCATTGATACATTTTCAAGCCTCTTAATGAACACAGCTTGGAAACCCAGATACAGATCAATGGCAGGATATAGTCATAACGACCCAAACTGAGCTAAAAGAATGGTGTCTTTCCTATTTCACCTTAATATGACATAGCCCTTGCACATAATGGAGACCAGACTTCTCTTCTGAACAGCTTGTCAAAGTATCTGTTGCGTCCCATCGAAGGAATGCTTGAATAGCAAATTCCAAACCTAACACTTCAATAAATCCAGCAAATTTGTTACACCATACCACACTAAGACATCTCTGCAGGTCCTTTCAGTTCAGCTTTTGCAGATAGAGTATCATAATT
The DNA here is from genome assembly GCA_013399895.1 of Serilophus lunatus. NCBI lineage: Eukaryota > Metazoa > Chordata > Aves > Passeriformes > Eurylaimidae > Serilophus > Serilophus lunatus. Next base: position 255,368 of record VXBA01001382.1, read on the forward strand.
GAGACCACAACTGGAGCTGTTACCAACAGAATGAATCACCTTAAAAGGTGATGGATGATGATGGTTCTCCACAACACTCGGTATCAACTTTGCCATGTCTCTCAGATTATGCTGTATCATGGCACTATATTTTAGAATGTTTAGTCTTCATTTACAGTGTGTGCATTACTGCATAGATGAGTAAAAAGAAAAAAGCTAAGCAGCCACAGAGTTTTTGGCTAAACAGTATTTTTAGAAGCTAACTTATTCTTCTCCTGGTGATTATTAGTCCAAACAACTCATGACAGCTTAATTTCTCTTTAAACTTTTTCTCCCTCACAGTCAGAGGTAGCATTTCAAAATATCTGGAAGGATGCTATTTGTTTTTCTTCCCAAAATCTCCACAAAGATGTTGTGGATAACCGCAAGAGTATCGTCCACATTCCTTTATGGTAATATCGGGGATATGATTTATTCAAAACCACTCCGTACTTTAAACGTGTGCCAAGGCAGAGCATGCTGAGTCCCAGAATGGAGCCCTGGAGAATCCACCTAGACTGTTGACAAACCTGGCTTGAAAAAGCAACCTCTATGCTGTCCAAGAGTAACAGGGTATGTGACAGCGCTGCTAAAAACCTAGGAGGCTAATGTGAAGGAACCAGGCCATCTGGGGCTGTTTAGCTGTTCTTGCTGCGTGATAACGTAACTTGGCGTGAAGGGCTGGAGCCTCCAGCAAAATCAGACACGACAAAATATTCTCAGCTGAGTCAGAAACAATAATCATTCTTTTTGCTGCTAAGAAGCAGAAATCACTGACTTTTGCATATCAGAGAGCAGTCTGATGGGTAGGAGTGGCTGGTAAGTGGTGTTTTTTGCTTACTGATCACCTTGAAAATACCTTTGAAACACTTTGAAATTTCTCAGATGGAGGGCTTGTTAGGCTTTATTGCTCAGTAAACATTCACAATGTTGATTCTTGTTCTGCTAAAAGAAGCCACATCTGCATCTAGAATGAGAGCCAGCTACTGAAGCAGCCACAGGTCAGGATGGATCCCCAGGAGAAACTGGCAAACATGAAGGGGCTATGTTATGAAATATACGATATTTTAATTTTTCAGTCTTTTCCCTTTATTGAGGCTGTGAATTAGCAGTCTTTCAGTATATGTTTTGGACAGAAATAACTGTTCCCTCTGCTTGCTGGGATGAGACAAACTTGATCCTAGTGTGACAGAGAGGAATGTGGAGTGGGAGCCCATCTGCCATAGCTACAGACCAAGGGGTGCATATCTGGTGTTGGTTTCCCCTCTCCAGCTGCATTGCATAAACAGGAATATCAGCAGTGCTGGCAGAGGTGGAACCGTGGGCTCCAGTGCATGAGGTGATAGTTCCTCTAAACTGGGTCTGCTGCAATGGGCTGCGCCTGAGGGAATAAAGATGTCTGAGGTTCCACAATGAGGTAGCCTGAGGTAAAGCTGAACATGCTTTTTACTGGGTGGCAAAAAGATAAGTGTTGAGAACCGCAGGAGAAAGCAGGCTGGAGCTCAACCCTTGTATGTTCAGCCTGCATGGCAGCAGCCATCTGGGAGGAAAAGCAAATCTAAATTTTCCTTTAGGTATTGCTGCTTTAAGACTTTGTGAATGCTCCCTGTAAGCACTGCCCTGTAAACACTGTTGTTTAAGGATAATTTTTACTGCAGGTTTAAAAGTAGATGAAATCAGAACTGCTGCTCAGAAGAGGTATAGATCCTGCCTCAGGCTCTCTGTAGGTTGCTTCTCACACTATGTGAGGCTGCCAACTTATTACCTGGGGCTAAAGCTAGGGGTGATGTTCTGGTTCGGTAACATTTTTACCACACACAGTTACTCGCAGTGCATGACAATGATGCCTCAAGCCATTTTGGTTTCCGTGGGTTTTTGCAGCTGACACACTTAATATTGCAAAGTCCCAGTCATGCATAGGCTGAACTGTGCAAAACTTCAAGCAATGACCTAAACTTTGTGTCTTAGGACTACTTGGTGGTTCTGAAAATGAAAAAAAGAATGTGTGACTCTTTGACTGCTGAGATAGATGTGCTCTTGTAGCAACAGTTTGCTTTTGAATTTGAGGAGTTACTGAGAAATTTAGCCTGCCTGGAAAGTAATAAGAGGGAAAGAAGTCCCAGAGAGAACCCAAGATGGTTCTAGGAGCAGAAGAGTCGACAAAGTCTGGGTTTATGTGGGGTTTGGGGGTTTTTTTGTTGTTTTGTGTTGTCTTTGTTTTGTTTGGTGACCTTCTGCATCTTACAGTAACAACCCCAGGTACTGTTCCAGCTTCTGCACTTGCTTTTCTTCCACTTTGTTTTATTTTTATGGCTATGGTTCTCGCCTATTCCATGTACAGATCAATTCATATGTAATTACTAAAAAGAATCCAAAAACAACAAAAAAATCCAACCAGAAAGCCCAAGAAAAGAGAACTAGAACTCTGAAACAGCCAAATGAATATCACTGTGTCTTTCCCAAGACTCCCAACCTCTTCTCAGTTCCTCCCCATCTCACCTGTACCTGCTTGTGTAACCCCACAACCTGTGCTGCTGAACAGCATGCTCACCCTGGCTGCCACAACATGGGCTGTTAAGGATGGAGCTCTCTGGATTCCCTTTCACAACAGCAGGGCTTCGAGGATGGTTCTTCACAACCAAACTAACAAGGGCCATGTACCATGGCCAAAATCACGGAAGAACTCATGTCACATTTGTGCTGCTTAAGGCTTTCTAGGTCAGGCTCGTCCCACAGAAAGCTGTGTAGAGCAGTTCAGAACACAGCTGTACATGAAGCATGCAGGCGGTCAGGTGCCCAGGGCTCTAGCTGACCCCTCAACCCTTTTCTCTTGAGCAGAACAGATGTTTTGCTGGGGACTCCAAAAGCAAGAAGCTAAAACCACAGAATCCTGTTGGAGGTGAGGTGGAGCGTGGGAGGGAGGAAAAGGTGTTGTTGCTTCTAGTGTTTTTAAGAGCGCGAGGGTCTTGTCACCTGACAGCAGAGGTTAAAACTCAACAGGATTTGTTAATGAAGTTTGAAAGTTTCTCTATGTGTTTCATTTGTGTACATGTCTTTTTCTTCAAATGGAATTTGGACAGTGTTTTGCACTCAGTAATTTCCAGAAAGTCTTATTCTTCATTCTGATGGAATTTTTAAGGAGATATTTGCCCAGGCTGTCCACATGAGTGTCTCTTACAATGTTTGATCCCTCAGAGAAAAATCATGGATGGAATTGCAAAAAATGTTGTGCAACACTGTTTTTTTCAATTAGGAGCTTGGAAATAACAAATATACTGGAATGTGGTTTAAATCTGTTCCTTTTTTTTATTTAACCTCCTATCAAGCAGAAACAGTATATTCTTCCTCTGGAATAGGAGCTGTGTCAGCTGGTGTATTGGCCCATCTGTGAAATGCACAGGCTTACTTCAAAAAAACATCTTGTGGAAAGGAATTGCATTGAATTTTTCTTAAGTTATTGGCCAGCCATGAAATGACAGAACAGGAGTTTGTCCTGCTTCTTGACAGATCTCTGTAGTTCTCAATCGACTGAAGCCCTTTCAGCATGGTCCCCTTTGATAGCTCTGTGGATTACAGCATCCCTGTACCTCTGCTCCAACAAAGCCAGCACTCCATCCTAGCTCCCAGCCAACTTCTTTTCACAGCTTTCTTGATCACCAAGAGCCCTGTACATTCAGCAGCCCCTCACTTTCACAGTGTTCACGTAAGGACTGTGCTGTACACCAGCCCTGGGACTCTTCAGGGAGCTAACATTCATCCCACCCACCCCTTCCCTCCAGCTGGGATCTGCTGCTGCCTCTGTGAGTTCCAGAGCCCATGAGGCCCACAGATATAGACAGACACTCCTGTGGGCAGGAGGAACCACCTCACGTGCTTCTGTCTCAGTTGCATCATTTGACTGCAGCCCCTGCAGTCTTCTCCTCACTTTCAGGTTTGCTGAGGGAAAAGGGGGAAGGCCAGGAAAAGGGAGTAGTACAGCCAGAGTCCTCCTGTGCCTGTTGCACCTTCTCCAAGCAGGAATTTTATGGCTCCCACACCCGCATGCAGCCCCCGTTGCTGCACCTGGTAGCACTGGTGGGAGGGACAGTGATTCCCACCTTGGACAGCTTGACAACCTCACCATTTTCACAGGCACCCTCTGCCACATCCACACACATACCAATCCTCTCAGACCTGCTTCAAGTATCTCCCGTACTGCATTCACATCTTCCTACTGTCAGCATATAATTTTGGAGCTATGCTTCCTCCTCATTTTTCTTCTTGCCTCAGAGGAAACTTGCTCCCCGAGTCTAATGGCATGATGAAAGAGATCGCTGGGATGTTCGGACCATCGCGGGGGGATTCCTTGCTTGTCTGCAAGGGTGGACAGGCAGTCATTGCTCAGGTTTCTTTGGAAATGACTATGGAGACAAAGTAGGGCTGGGAAGGAGCGGGGAGGATTCTATCTACACAATCAATTGATCATGGTATTTGTCTTGTTAACTTTACAACTGTAGTTCTAAAGGCCTGCAGGACTCTATACTGAGCTTTTAAGAGCTCATGTAGGCCATATTTATCCTGTAGATTTTTTTTCCAATGCTTGGTTTGCTTTTAAAGTATCACCAAATTACATATCATTTAATCTTGTGTGAAGTCTTCTCCTCCTCCCATTTAAAACATACTTTTCAAACACCACAGTCTCCTTCTTAGTGATTAAACTGGGAAAATGTTTGTGTTGCTAATATTTTTTTTTTTCAAGAATTTAACATAATTCTGAACAGAAAACCTAAATATGCAGACAACATGATCACAGACTCCTGGGTTCTCAGGGAAGGTAATTTCAACAGCAGCCTGATCTTTGAACACGAAAAATCCTGCCTACAGTTCATTACAAGGCTATTCTGAAAACACTGATTCTTGAGAAATCTCTGTGTTCACAAAAGAAAATGAAGATTAAATAACTGAAAGAAGAACCACATCTTCCTATTTAAACAATTCATCCTTGATAATAAGCCTCTTGATTTACTCAGCATACATGGACTGCCCTGAAATCCACTATAGATTGAAACTTGCTGCAAAACCGGGCTTTTCTTACCTGGTGCTTACTCACTCTAACTAATGTGTCAAAATTTTACCAGCATGTTCTATTGCTTATCCTGTAAATGAAATAAAATGTTGTAAAACTAGCTTTCTTCTAAGGTCGTTTGTTTTGTAATGATACCAATACTACCACATCACTCAATATCTCATGCATAGACATGAAAATTTATGATAAACAGATGGATTTTGAGAAAAAATCCAACAGCAGTAACTCACAGACAAGTCTTTCCATGTCCATGCATGCTTTTTTATTAGTATAATCTATATACTTTTTCCAATCTATATGTTCCTTGAGAAACACGCGTTCTTTTCAACTAGGAACCATGCAAGTGTAGCGGGTTACCTAATAGGAATTTATAGGTCATGGTATTTATTACATGACTTTGATTCAGTGATTCATGCTCTTTTTCAAATACTTCATTACCAATGGCTGCTTTTGAAGGAGGCAAAATTAATATAAATTGAAAGAACATAAGGAAAGGTCTTTTTCCTTACTGAAATATCTATTTAGGTTCATTTTTTAAGATACTATTTCCATTTATTCTCCAAAGGAAAATACTATGTTTACTTTTGTTAACTCAGATGAATGGGCTGTACTCACTAGCTGTCAAAGGAAGTATTTAGCACTGACATTAGACCCATTAAAATTAGAACGAAGCTTGAAGTGACCTGCAGAACGGAGCACTGTGGTGTACAATAAAACACCACAATTCTGCCAACTCCAATGAATGTGAGCAGGCTGTGTCTCTTTTCAGGGGGACAAAATACATATTATATTGGCTGACTTGCTGCATTGCCCCTTGAGCAGCACCTGCCGAGATGTTCACTGGAAAAAATCTGGTTTGGAGGGGACTGTAAAGAATGAAGTTGGGGTTGGAAAGTTTAAAGTCAAGCAGCCACACTCTTTGCATTTTTAAACCTTTGTGCTCTGAAAATTAACCTTAACTTGGGATGAGAGACCTTTGTATTTTCCAGTGGTCCTTCCTGCATCTCCCAGAGCTGTGCTGGGAACAGCATAGGGCAGAGGAGGGACAGGGTGGTCTTGGCCAGGGTCCAGTGCATGGGCTCCCATCAGGGACTCCAGCACTTCACACAACCCCTGACTTCCTTTGCAGAGAAGGATGCAGGACTTCACATCTTCCAGCAAATCAGCTTTGTTATGTGACCTGGAAGAGCTGTCCAGGATGTTCTTATTTATTGTTTGTCTTGTTCAGCCAGTTAACTGAGTGCACCAAATACAAAATAGCTTTCAAACACACTGAGACATCACCCAACTTTGCTTTCACCAAAGTCAGCAACAGTTTTGCCACTGATTTTACTGGAGCAGAGGGATGCAAATACTACAGGACTTCAAAATCCTTCCTATATGATGTACTCTGAGTCCTCCTACCACAGGCTGCAATTTTGCCTGAAAAATAGAGTATCCTTAAAACTTCACTGCATGACCACTGCACTGACACAGACTTCTATACCAAAGTAAAGCCTTGTGGTGAAGGTGCACATGGCCATGATGGAAGGGGGAGCAGGGAGATCGGTTACTGCACAGGAGTCTTCAGAAGACATTGAAGACACAAGCATCTCTTAAGAGTGTATCAAACTTTGCTCTTTCCCCCAATGAAAACAAAAATTGTCCAAACAGTAAAGAATTCCTGGAATACTTAATAAATTTTCCACTGTATAAAAATAGATATAAATGCATTATTCTTTTTTTTTGTCAGAAATAAAGTGCTTAGAATAATCCCAGACAGTTGCTGTTGTCTCCTCTTGATATAGTTGATATTTCAGGTTTGTTTTTTTTTCAAATATACTGCAGTCATAGAGACAAAACACAAATGACCCACAAAACCCCCAAATTTTAACCAGACAAGAATGTGTAAATATAAACAGGGCTTATGAAAAAAACCCCGTCAGTCCCATTTATAATTACAGGGAGCCACAAGGTCCTTTGACTCAAGATAGGCTGCGTAAGTCTGAATCCCACACATGAATGTAACCCTACTACTACTGCTAGTTGTAGGAAGACCTTCATTCAGAACCTCATTCAGTGTATATTTTCCATGATTGGCTTAGCCTTTCCACTTTAACATGTTTCTGTGCTACATTACTCCCTAAGTATGAGAGAATAAGGAATAAGGAGTAGACATAAACAAACTTGAAGTCTTTCAAACCAGTCAGCATCCCTTAGCCTTTTTTATTTTCCTCACTGCAGACCCTTTGATTCCAATCTCAGTTCCTTGTACACTTCCCACAGAACAAAGAAACAAAAGCAAAGACTGATCCAATTTGGGCTTTCTGCTATCACTGTCTGTGTCACCATTAAGGCCAATGGATGAAAGCAGTCAAGCTGCTGGTCACAGAAGTGCTGGCTGGGCAAGCCCAGGTGATCCAGTCCTGAGAATTCCTGCAGATATTATGACTGGATCCATAAAATAACCTGGGGATATACTTTATGCCCCCCTGCCAGATTCACATGAGCTCTGAACTGACGTTATGACTGAAGTTACACTGTACCTGGCCGGTGGAGCATGGGCATGAGCTATTTCTGTGTGGGAGCAACTGCTGTATTTCCACAAAAATGGTGAAGAGCTTCTTTGTCTGCTGACTTGTTTGATTTAGATCTATTTCTCTTCTGCTCACACCCAGAGAACTGTTTGTGTTCACAAGACTCAGTTTTAGATGCTACATGGATATGCCCTACAAGCACACTAGGAAAAAAACTCCATGTGCTGTTTATTCCTGTGAGTTCTGGAGCCTTCAATACTGCAGGGACTTCTTCTAGTTTAATTTCTAGAAAACAGTTAAAGAAAACTCCCAAGAGAGAACCAGAGTCTTCTCAGACTAGGTTTTTATGTTGTGGAGTCATTCTTTTTTTTAAAATGAGTTTTAAGAAACTTAGGATTAGAGGTACTTTCTGCAGATTTGACCATACTCTCCCTATCTTCATGAAATAAGAATATTTGGTGTAGACTCAAATCTCATTTGACTGCATCTAAATTCAAGATTTGCTTGACTCCTTTATTTTTAATACTTAGTTTTGAGGAAAATATCCAGGACTTGACTGAAAGGTTTAATTTCACAAAGGCATTGATTTTCTCAACGAGTAGGATCTAGTTCCTACTCATGAATATAGATGTACTGCTCCACACTACAGAAGAACATAAGTATCCTGCCTCATATCACAGATGTACAAAGGACTTTTTTGCATGCCTGAGGTAACACATGCTTGATAGCTTGTCTGGAGTGGATCTAGTTCAGAAAGCCCCATAAGATGCAGCTCCACACCACTGTGTGACAATGTTATGAAATGCAAAGCATCAGCTCCTGACAGACTCAGCATTTATTGATCTCACAGTACTTTCAGCATCATGAATTTAAATGGCAACTTAAGTGGCAACTGAAAAATGTATAAATGCTTAAATGCAGATATTCTCTGTAGTGTTCCCTTAAACTTACATGTAGGCTACCAAGATACAACTTCTACATGAACAGAAGCTTAAACATGCTTCCCTTGCTACTTCTCCTTTCCAGCTGAACTAAACTCAAGAAGCCACAGGTAATTTTGGTTGACATCCAAGGATTGCTGGCAGGGAATAAGATGACTCTACAGCACTCTTTTCAGCCTTGGGACCTCCTGCAGAACATGTTCTTGCCATCAGCACCTGTTTGTTCTACATAAGGGTGAGCAAACACATGTTTCGCTTCTGTGCCAGTGAATGTCCTAGCTTATGAATCAGTATGTGCTGTTGGAAGAGGCTGTGCTTCACACTGCCCAAATTAACTGAAAATGTATAGGCTGGAACTGGATTTTAGCATGGCAAAGTACATTTTTATGTGCAAAAAAGATCCAGTGGTAGGCAGATTATCAGTGAGGAAATGATGTCCCTGTTCATGGCTCACTCTCCAGGCAATGGGAGGGGAGTCAGGGTGCTGACAGAACCCCACCTGAGCCAGGCCTGAAGGTTGGCTGAGCTGTCATTGCTCCATCACACAGAGATTTCACAACCCTGAACTTGTTTTGGACATTCAGCCAAAGCTCTGCTTTTCATCTTCCAGGTACTGGAATCCTACCACACAAAACCCGTTTCAGCCACGCAAACATATTTCAGCTCTTCATTCTGGAAAATGCCTCTGATCCTATGTATGTTGTCTTGGCAGGACAAAATTTGATACTCCGAGAAACATCTCTGCAGGCAACCTGCTGTACTAAAAGGCTGTTTTATAGTGGTAATAAGCAACAATTACTGTACCATATGCTTTCGCTTCTAACTTTTTCAATAGATGATAACCTGCTCAGAGTCTTCTCGGATGCACTGGAATTTTCTAACTACTTCAACTATAGGATTAAAGGATGGAAGCATAACTGTGAAACTACATGATCTGGGAACATGATCCTTGCCACTCCTGCTTGTCACAGTGCAGCTTTACACATTTGCTTTGAAGGGTTGGGATCTTATTCATAGGAAGGAAGGTTTCTGGTTTCCCATTCCTCTCTTTGCCAGTTGGGTGGGCAGAGCCATACAGCTCCCAGTGGTCAAAGATGATGGCTGATGGCAACTGCCATGAGGAAGTCTTGTGCTGACCTATTGGCTCTTTTGATGAAATATCAACGTTTATAACATAGACATCCCTTATGGAGTAACCTCTTTTTAACCAATAAGTATGTATTCAGGGCGTGAATCATTTAATCACAAACCAGACACTTGAAATACTGTCAAACGAACTATACTCTTAATAGTGTCTGCTTCTCTCTGCTTGCCATAAGGAAAGCCTCAGGTGAGTGGATCAGACACAAACATCTGCTCCACGTACATCTAAAGGCAGGTGAGATGTTTGATTCCTCCAGGGCATTTCTCAAGCCATGAGATCTGGGTCACCACAAGTCACCCATCACAACCCCACATGGAGTGCCTATCTTCTGCAGTAGACTGCGAGAACTTTTGGCTGCCAGACGGTCACATGCTCTGTGCTTTGGGCTTCCTTCTCTGATGGAGACAATTCCAACATAGAAAGCAGTAGCAGGGCTCTTTGAGGAATGTTTAATTTTATCTCTTTTGACCTCCACCTCTGCTTCCCGCCACGGTAAGCTAAAATAATTAAACACTTGGGGTTTGGTTGCATGCATTGTTTATCCATACTTGTTCTTGCTTCTATGTTTAACGGAGGAAATAACTCGCTACGATAAAGTATCACTACATGCTGGTAACATCAGATAAGCCAAGTTGGACAAAAATGTTTTCTTTGGCAATTTTCCACTTTCTTTAATTTGGCCAGATAACCCACTTTACTTCTGAAAATGTGAAGGCCCCAGTTACGCTTGACTGTAACACAAAGAGTTTCACAGTTTTTCTTGCTAAACTCCATGTAGGACAAGGAGAACAATCCTGCCATTTCTTTCCCTGCTGTATAATTGGGCTGATAAGCATCAAGCCACACACATCACCAACCATAGTGAATGTTATTTGCATTGGTTTTCTGCCTTTTCAGAAAAAAAAATAAGCCTTTCCAATCTGCTTATCAGCCCCCATCGGAAACTGCGCAGTGCCATAGAGATGCATATTTAAAGTTGAGCACAGGAAAGGAAAAAGGCAGTGCACCTGGAGGGAGCTCTTTAGAGGTGGAGGCAGCATTTCCAGGCACAGAGGAGTCCCCTCTTTATCCCTTAGTGAATGATATGGGGACGTTGTACCCTTGCTGCAGCAAGAGATGCGGAAAAAGGATCAGGGTGCATGGAACAACTTGTGCTGCAGTTCTTCTCTGACTGCTGCCAGTGGGTTTCAGGCTGTGGGATCACTCTGGAGATACCTCAGCAGAGGGGGAGAGTGGGAAGGAGAGGGCTGCTGGAGGTTGTATGCCTCTGCCCCCAGGTAAGTGTGTGCTGGTTCTTGGAATGGTTCTGGGGTCAAGATTTATCAGTCCCTGCATTTCGCTCTGGATGCAGCCACAGCTTTGAGTCAAGAAACCTGAAGCACCACAGAGCGCAGTCATCTTCACCATGTGCAATGAGCATATATAGCTATGTAGGATGTATGCAACATGGGACTGACTACACATGTGTGCTGTGGGTTAACAGACATGCAGGAGTCACACCAGTGGCATTGCCACAGGCTCTTAACTTTACGTTTGGCACCTAACACAAAGCTTTGGCCTCATGCGCCCTTTTCTGCCTGAAGGTTAGAATGTGGCACTGCCCATGGGAGACATGGGGCAGCAGCAGTGCAACAGGTACAGCATCTTTCCCCTTCATTTCCCACCAAATGCCCTGAAAAGCACTGGTTGACCTTGCTGCCATGCCACAACACCGCACAGTAAGGCAGCTCCTCTGTGCATGGTGTATAACTTGTACAGCCCACACAGAGTGAGTCCCCTGCTTTCAGGATACCATATTTTGGATTTAGGGGGCTTCACTCCCAAAATGTGATTGGCTATGCATCTACTGCATTTGCCCTAGGAGCTGGTGTCTGTGCAAATGATATTGAAGATTTCAAGTTTCAACAGTCGCCAGTGCTATGGAAAGCTGAATTACATTTCCAGGCAGCAAATGCATCTGGCATATAGTAAGCCACACTGTGGGAATCTTCCTTGCAACATATGTACGGACTGAAAGCCTTAAATATGATGGATTATCTGTTGGGGTTTTTTCCCACCCTTTCCTCCCTCTCTTAATACAAACACTTATGCAATAAAGTATTTCTAGAGCACAGTGTGTAAACAATGCACACAGTAAAAATAAGAACTGGAAAACCTTCATGAGAGAACAGCTGAACTTAATTTTATAGTGAGATAATGACTGAAGTGTCTGTGGGGGTTTTTTTCCCCAGGTATTAAGGTGTTTTTCTTAAGGAGTATTTTGCTTAACACCATCTCCTTAAAGGGATATTTGAATTTCTTTTCTTAGTTATAACTAATATGTAATTTCTGGGACTCCAAATTTGAATTTCTAGCTAAATAACTTAGAAGGAAATTGTAATTATATGTCTTTTCCTGGTACAAGTGGGCAAAAAGCATGGATGAAAGCAAAGTGATTATAGACAAAGGGCAACCACTGGGTGACTGGGTTTCCTTTGAAGCGGGTCAATACAAGTAACTTCTGAATAAATCTAGCAAAGCATCTGCAGCAGAGGCCAGTATTCAGTGTTAGGATGGGTCTTGTATACAATATATGGTCACCATAAGCTGTATATGATATCATGTATAAATAATCCTTAATAATATGAAGGAGGCTAATGTAGGAGACACTGTGTTCCTTGCTGAGTGTCCTCTCCATACACCTCTCCATACAGTTCCGTCCTCCATCACCTCCACTGCTTCATTGCTTGTAGGAAGAGTGGATGCACTCTTCAGGGACAAGGAGTCAGCACCACAGGCTGAAGAAAGACCCAGCCTGAGTCCTGCAGTAGGGATGTACTAATCTACTCCTTACAATACTCTGTAAAAGGCGTTGCTGCCCCTCCAGACCTGTTTTTCCCTGTTTATTCCTTTAAAAGTGGAGTTGCTGGTGTATTTGTGTGGTGAACTGGTCTTTCCATGACAAAATACAATGGTGCTGAAACTGGGTCTTTTGGACCATGGCTTTTCTGGTTCCAGCCTTAAGATCCAAGAAAGGCTTTAATTATTGTGGACTGAGTGTAGTTCAGGTTTTCTTAACTGCTTATTCACCTCTTCCTGTGGTAGCATTTGCAGACCCAGCTGGCATCAATGATAGCAATAATACAATGCTTTGTGAAGAATCAGTCTTTAATTTTTAAATTACAACTGTGATATAAACTGATAGGGGTAAGATTTTCTCTCAAAAGCAAACGATAATTTTCTTCTTTTATTTGAATGTTATTTTATCCCATGATTTTTCTTTCTTTGCCATAGAAATTTTGGAATCAAGTCAAACACCAAAAAGAAAAGATGGTATTGTAAACCTTGGACACAAAACCCCCACCTTGGACTTAAAGAAGTAAAGTCAATTCCAGCTCTTCCTGGATTTTACGTTTGAACTTCCTCACCTCGAGGCTTCAGCTTTCTAATCTGTAAACAGGAATAATGCCTTCCTGTTTAAGAGAAGTATTGTAAGTAGCTTAACTGATTCATGTTTGTATGATACTGGGACATAGTGATACATATGTGGATACGGAGATACTTATATGTGCATGCCTGTGTACATTTATGGATGGAGGTACCCAATGGTTTTATTTTCATGTGTGCCTCCTGCTTTTTCTTTTCATACTATCACTATCTACCTAAACCACAAAAGATTTCTTGCAGAAAAGAGGATGTTGAAACATTTACCTGAAAATCAGCTTGCACAGGAATGAAACATTTTCTTGACATACTTCTTGCCCATTTTAAACACCAATGTTTGAAAGTTTTGGTGTTTGTTAAAATTAGCACAGCACAGGCTCAAAAGCAGGTTTTACTAGCAATATATTGTGACATTACCATATCTTTCAGAGCAATCTGTAATTGAAAAGGGAAGAGATACTTCACCGAGGTAACCCTCTCCCTCTTTAATTTTTCAAGTTAAAATAACATGTTGCTGAATGTCATAGTTTAACCCCAGCCAGCTCACCTCCACACAGCCACTTACTCACTCTCCTGCTGGGGTGGGGGAGACAACTGGAAGGGTAAAAATGAAAAAAACTTAAGGATTGAGACAAAGACTGTTTAACAGGGAAAGCAAAAGCCACCACAACTTGTGATCCATCCTCTGTACCTCACAACTCTTTTCAGTCTGCTGCTTTGGGTTTTTGCAAGTGTTCTCCTTTCCTTCAGCTTTTGCAAATAGAAAGTTCATGGCAGTCAGGCACAAGCTGCTCAACAACCTGACGTCTGGAAAATCCTTCTCTTGATGATGACAGGCTTACAGCGGGATGACCATCTGCTCTGACCTAACTCCCATTTTTCATTGTCATTGTCAAAGATGTTAACAAGGCTAACTCACTTCTCAGTCCCTCTCAAACTGAACAGCTAGAATTTCCCTTCCAAAAAAACAACAGAACACCTTCTGTTTTAATATGAAACTCAGGACTCCTGATACTATTATTAGTATCATCATCATCATCATCATTGTCGTCATCATCATTATAAAAAACAGATAAATATGAACATTTCCATCTGGATAGAAAAATCAGCACATGAGAGATTCTATTTTCCATTCAAAAATTAAATCTAAATGTTGATAGTTTAACACATATATTTGCATACTCTTTAAAAAACCCCAAACAAACAAAAAAACAACTTTCTTTTTTCTTGGTTATGTCTGTTTCTTGTCCTGGTCTCCTACAATCTCCTCTGCTATTAACTTTTCCCCATTCTTCACACACCCAGAGGTTATAGCATAACAAATTGCAGAAATCTCTGTTTTCATTTTGCAACATGGACCTGCTAGAACTTTGCTGGAAAACCTCATCTCCTAAGTAATTTTGAAGCATTAAATGACTCCTATTTTGTTATATTAGACCTGACAAATTATAAATTAGGTTTCTATTCTAGTATTATTCAGCTCCTTCCAATGCAGTTTAACAGCTGGAAATGAGAAGGTGGCAGCTCCTTGTTACCAGGCAACTCTCCCCAGCCACCAGAAGCTGCCTCAGGGATAAAGGTTTGGAAGCTGCTAAGCAGTGACATCTCTCCTCCCTTCTTCCAAACTCAGATTGATGCATGGAGATTGCTTCAGTGTAAAGTCCCCTCTAAGAGCTCAAAGCCTTGGGAAGAGCTACATTTCATGAAAACTATGGTTTTGTCTCTCATCAACCCATTACATTGTGTTATAAAGCTGGGAGTTTAGCCACTGACTTCCAATAAGCCATGTTTTTCTATTTTCAAGCAATTCTAAAATTATGTGTTTTATTGCTTTGAGCTAATGAGCACAGTAAAGAATATATCATGCCCTTCTAAGAAGCCCTTTTCAAATGGGTATCAGCACCCTCTCTCCTACCTTTGAGTGACAGCTACAACTCACATAATATCTCAGCAAGCTCAGTTGCCAACTTAGTATTTATAGTAGCTCTGGTATGGTTTTGTAGGGCATACCACACTGTATGGGCTTATGTTTGTTCTTACTGTTTTGCTGCAATGTTCTTCTCCTCCTTATGTCACCCTTGAACTTACTTATATTTATTTGAGTCTTTCCTCATGCAACTAAAAATGCCCTAGAAAATAAGCACATGTGGAATACATAGGAATAGAAGCCATGATGACTTTATAGTATATTGAAATATAATTGGCCTAATAAAATACACATCAAAACACATCCACTAGCAACATTTATGAAATACCTTACATCAAAAGTTCATCCATATTCAGGGAGTCTGGTGTGGGATGTACGCTTGTTGCACTCTTGTCCTTAGTATAAGTCAGAACTGGGCTCCATCTGCTGACACTGCCTTTTCTCTTTACTATTTCCTGACTTTGAGACAGGCCACCATATTTTCTTCATCACCAGGATGCCCCTTCTTTTAACTCAGCACACTTCCACTGGGACGAGGAGATCAGAGAATACCGAAGAAGAAACAGATCCTTCCATGTTGGTGCAATGCTTCAATGCAAGATTCAGTTGTCTCAGCTGTGGAGGAGTATTCAGCAGCAAAGCCAATGGCCCTGAAGAGAAATTGGTCCCTTGCAAAGGTTATTCCTGTGGTCTTTCAGTTCAGCATATAGACATGAGCATGAGCAGCACCTGCAGGAAGAGAAGCTTTTCCCCTTCTCCCTCCAGCATAATACATTACTCTCAAAAAAATTAGGGTTGTATCCCTTATTGAATACAGATACTTATGAGGGAGCCTTTTATGAAATTTCTTTTTGAGTAAATGACATGTGAAAGATGATTCTTTTACATCTCCCTCCATGCATTCAGCTCCATTTTTTTATCCAAGTCTTTTTTTCTCTCTGTAATCTACATAATCATATTTTGAAAGTTAACCCTTTTCTTCTTGAATCAATATATACTGATCACTCAAAAGATTGGAGCAGTATAAAGGGATCTTTTCTGTGCTTGTTTTTATTAGAGAATGTTTAAGTTGAACATATCAGACAAGAGGAATTTCATGCTATTAGCATTATTAGAGGCCCCTTGATGAAATTTCACATTCTCCCACAAAAACATTGGCCTAATCTAAACAAAGACATATGTTTGAGTGGCTCCACAGAGCCATTTGGAAGAGGGGAGAGTAATTTTTCATATTTATCCAGGAATCTGAAAATAGCCTGAATCAAAATTATGTCTACTAATTGGTTTTAATTGCAGTTTCTCATCCTTCTGACATCCTTTTGCATCACCACTCTCATTCTACATCAGTCTATATCTTCTACATATGCATTAGTAACATCTTGCAATGGAGCTGTGTGACAGTGTTACACTGAGTGTTTTGAAATCTTCTTAGAAGACTCACATCCTTTTGCTTCTCATTAGTACAAACACCTTATAGTTTTGATTTCTTTTGATTCACTTTACAGCCAGGCATTAAGTGAAGCTGACATGTTTCATGTTTTCTGGGTTTTTTTAAAAGGAAAGTGGAAGCTCTGCAAAAAGCCCCAGCTCACCTGTGTCAGTGGCACTTTTGGAGAAGATCCAGATGGATCTACCACATGGGTTTCCCAAGCAGCAGGAGTTGTATTGGTACCATGAAAGGTTCTTACACTCTCAGTTCGATTCTTGCTGATGACAAGAAGAAATCTTAAATTTCTAGCATGGAAACCCATACTTTTTCTCATTAATTTAGGCCTATCTGGGGAGGTTCCACAGACTAATACAGGAGCTCTTTCATCTATGGTTGAAGCCGAATTACAAGTCCTCAGCTCTTCAAAATCACATTTGGAAGAATTTTTTTGTGATTTTTCCATACAGTCAAGATTTGTGTGTGTGTGTGTGTGTGTGTGAGGACAGTAGGATATTTGTGGTGCTACTTTTTTGATGTAAATTAGCTGTCAGGGACGTTCTAAAGCTGTCTGCCTGCAGTAGTTCCAGTGTGTGCACACCCTTCTTTGTCTTCTTACCTGTGGTTAAAATCAAGATATCTTTCGAACTCTACATAATTTTAATGCCAAATGGCAACATAAGAAGATACTACAGAAGCACTTAGTGATGGTACAATGGGTGCTTTATCCTCAAGCAGAAAATCTATTAATGTAATATCCTTAACTGGATAACAGACATACAAAGGCAGGTGTGTGGTAAAGGAACTGGGCTTCCTCCACGATTCAGTTAACTCCTCTATTTAATGTTTGGATCCCAGGGATCCAAAGGTTTTTCCCAAAATGGAAGAAAGCAAAGTTATCCTTTTCAAAGGAAGTAAGAAGAAATATGCAAAGTCAGTTATGGAAGCACCTCTTCCAGTTTCTCCTTCTTCTCCTCAACATCTTCTTGTCATAACAAATACAACAGCCCAGCTGGGCTCCTCACTTCCAAGGTGCTCAGTGCTAACTGCATCATGGTGACTTCGACTGCATAGAAAACATACCCTCTGGTCCTGCATCCACACCTCAACCCTTCTATGACCTGCAGAGGTACTTGAAGAACAGGGAGCCATGATGTGTTGTAGGCTGTGGCAGGAGGCTTGATGCTTTCGGTCAGTGCCATTTAGATTGAGAGTTCACCCACTGATGGCATGTTCTGCTCAGGTGTTTGCTCAGTGTCTGGCTTGCCACAGAAGGAGTACCATTGCCCAGGTAAGAAATTTGTTTTTGCTGGTGCCTAAAGCCATTTCCAGTCACCATTTAGGCCTCTAATTAAAGGAAATCCGATTCACCTGGAACCAAGACGGGCCTGGAGGGACCAGATGACAGAGCTTCCTGTCCTTGAAACTTCCAGTTTATTTCCTGGCATCAGACTGTCAATTATAGTTCACACAACTAAGCAACAACTTCCAGATCTTAATGTGCTGAGCATATTTGGCATATGCCCAACCTGTACTGCACTCAGGTCAAGGATCATGGAATCAGCTTGCTTACTCCCACAGGGATTTTCTGGTTAAGTATGTTGCCTTCCACAATCATTTCATTTTTTAAATATTCTGATGTAATCTCACATTCTTTTACTCCTCCCTACTCATGGAATAGAAGAAAAAATAGGAATGGCACCTTTGGAGCACTTTTGAAGGAAAAATAACAGGAAATGAATGTGGAATGAGCATGTGGAACTTGTCCCTAAAATCCAAGGTACTTTGACAGTATGGGACAATTCACAGGGCACGTCTAATCAATTTTTCCAAGGCAGGCAGGAAGGCAGGAATGCAGGCAGGCAGGCAGGAAGGCAGGAATGCAGGCAGGAAGGAAGGCAGGCAGGAAGGGAGGGTGGGCAGCCATACTTGGGAATGCCCTCCTCTTTTCTATAATGCAATTTGAATCATAGAATTGTTTAGATTGGGAAAAACCTCTAAGGTCATCGTGCCCATCTGTTAACGCAGCACTGCCAGGTTAACAGCCATGTCCCCAAGTGCTACATTCACACATTTTTTGAACACTTTGAGGTATGGAGATTCTACCACTTCCCTGGGCAGTATGTTCCAATGCCTGAACACTCTTAGAGTGAAGAAATTTTTCACAATATCCAATCCAAGCCTTCCCGGTCACAACTTGAGGCCATTTCCTCTTGTCCTGTCACTTGTCACCCAAGAGAAGAGACTGACCTACACCTTGCTACAGCCTCTTTCAGGGAGTTGTAGAGGGCAGTAACGTCCCCACCTGAGCCTCCTTTTCTCCAGGTTAAACAACCCCAGCTCACACATCCACTTCTCATAAGACTTGTGCTCCAGACATCAGTCCAGACATCCAGACATCAGCTACACTGCCCTTCATCTTCTACTCTAAAGTTGTGAGGCCTATATACTCTTTTCAGAACATTTTAATTTCATTCTATCATTTGGTGCCTATAAATGTCTTTAGTTGCAGGAACCTAAAGGAACTTTTCTCAGTTAAACCTTCTTCCCACTACACCTCTGCAGCTTGGCTACATACTATGCACTGATTTGCTCTGAAAGGCAAATGCTACCTTGGTTTTTGGTTTGGGATTAAGTAAGGAAGAAGAACCAATGGACACTCTTCAGAATTTGGAATGAATGACTCAAGTTCTGTTAATAGACAAATCATATGGATTTCAGCAAGGGAAAGTGCCAGATTCTGCACCAAGGGGCAACCCTGGGTGTATGAACAGACTGGGGAATGAGATGCTGGAAAGCAGAGCTGTGGAAAGGGACATGGTTGAAGGCAATTTGAATATGAGTCAGCAGTGCCCTGGCAGCCTGGAGGGACAACTCCAGGGAGAGTCCTGGGGGGGCATCAGGCAAAGCATTGCCACCTGAGGGAATGGCCTGAAGTTGTGTCAGGGGACATTTGGGTTGGATATTAGAAAAAGGTTCTTCACCCAGAGAGTGGCTGTGCACTGCAACAGGCTTCCCAGGGAAGTGGTCACAGCACCAAGCCCGACAGAGTTCAGGAAGGATTTGGACAATGATCTGAGGCACGTGGTGTGACTCTTAGGGATAGTCCTCTGCAGGGCTGAAAGTTGAACTCCATGATCCTTGCGGCTCCCTTCCAACTCAGCATCTTCCGTGATTCTGTGATTTATTTTTTATTTTTGGTCTTTAACAAACCTTCTAGTGGTATTTTTAGTCATTTCCCTCAAAATTGTTAAAATCCATGCAAATTTCTGTGAGTGTCTAAAAACCAATGGAAACTAATCCTACAGGTTCAGATTTACATCTGGAAACCTCTTTAGATTACTCTAAAAATCAAGAGATTCTAAAATGGGACATGCTATGAGTAGAAGCATTTCCTACAACGTTGTTTTAATATTTTACGCATTGTTTTTCTATCCTGTTTTTCATGTTCCCTAAGACCTCACTGGGATAGTTGAGATCAGATGGTATAAACCCATTCTGAAGAAAATGAAACTGTTGCTTTATGCAACTCACTGATTAAATCTCCCTTATATGCTACCATGCCAGAAGAATGGAAGATGGAAAATACGACTATTGAAAGAACTTCTGAGCTCACTGAAATCAGTGCTTGAAGTCTGTGCCAAACAACTTACTGGAAAATATAATAAAGAATAGCATTGGTAAACTGAATGATATGTTGGAGAGGAATCAGCATTGCATACCAGGAAGGATGTAATGTTTAGAAAACTCATTTGAAGTGTGAGAAGTAATATTTATTTAGGTAAGGATGGTTCCAATAATATTATATACCTGGATTTTAAAAAAACTTGTGATCTGGTCTTTCACTATGTGCTGTCAAACTGTGATCATATAGCATAAACAGAAAAGAATAAAAAATCATCTAAAAGAAAGAAAACTCATCATTAGATTACACAATATTATGCAGTTTCCAGAACCCACAAAAATCTCTGCAGTTCAACTTCTTTAGAAATTTTATGGCGAAGTTTAATGCCATGAGGTCAGTTGGCACATAATACAAAATTCATCTGAACAGACAAATCTTAAACTGGTAATTGAGAATATCAGAAGACATCTAGAAAAAAAAAGTTTGATCTTGGCTTGATGACTTAAATTGACTTGTTGATTGGTCACATCAGTGACAAAAACAAAGATTGTGCATCCAGAGAAAAGGCAGAAACATAAAGGGCAGGAAGAGTGAGACAACCTGTTTTGGTAGCAAGAAGGTATTTGATTAGCTTAGCTGTGTTTCTTGATAGGACTTCTAATGTGACAGGATAATAAACCACAAGTGAAATTTAATATACAGATAGACAAAGTAATGCACCCATGAAAGACAATCCTTACTTTCTATATTCACTGGTGACAGCAACTCCACTTAGGAAAGAGGTGTCAGACTTCTTGTTCACTGTTCTTTGTGAAGAATAGGTCAGGAAGTACAAAGGAACCCATGCAACGTTTGGAAATAGTAAGAAAAAAAATGGGTGTTTTTTTTACTTATGGAAGTAAGAAAGAAGCAGGGCAGTGCTGCTGTAAAACCACATCTTGAATATTGCATGTAGTTTTGTCCATTTTATTTGAAAAGAAGTACAAATGGAAAAGACATAGACCAGGATGAGAACAAATATCAGGAATAGTTTCTGTTTGAGGGGCCCGAGCTGCAGTCCCAGAGAAGACTATGGATTTAGTGCTGCAGTGCCATTCCACACTTCACGCTGTCATGAAGCTGGTTCAGCCCAGTAGCCTGGTAGAGTTTCCTGCCAGGCGACTGAGCTAAAAGAGCATAGCCACACCTCTGGATGTGGGCAGGGGGACACATGACAGAGGGAGGAAAGTGGCAGCCAGGCCTAGGAAATCTCTGTCTGCAGTTGGGGCTTCACAAGCCATTTTGTCCAGCTTTGCTGCTGAAATTAGGCCCTTGCTCCTTTGCCTGGCTACTCCTATCCTGAATGGCTACTCACTGTCACCCTTGAAAGCTTCTCCCTTTTGGTGTTTGTGCAGCTGTGCAGGACATCAGTGGGGAAATGGATCTGAAATAAAATTAATAATTTTTGTTGGGTGTCTCTGACTGGGTTTGCTGTATTCTGGCACAAAAAGAGGATGTGGCCAAAGGAAAAGAAAAAGCAATGTGGACTGGTGGGACTGCTTCTTTGAGCAGTTCTAGCTCGTAATGCTCTGGAAACAAATAATAGACCAAGGCTCCCTATTTCAGGAAAAGGGATGGTTTTGAAATCATACGAGAAAAGTCTATAAAATAGTATGGTGAAAACAAATAGGGTGTGACCTTTCACTATTTCTTAGATGACAAAAATTCAAGTACCTGGTAAAATTATTAAGTGCTGGACTTAAAACTGGTTCATGTCTAGCTTTTGTGCACATTTTTTGGAACCTTCTTGCCACTCATGGACACCAGGACTATCAACAGATAAAAAAACTATTTGCCAAATTCATAGAGAAGAGATATGTTTGTGGCTGATAGTGTTGCTGTGGACACAGTTTTTACAGTTTTTACCTGAGAGCTCTTCCTTTGTACTTCTGGAGCTGAAAACAGAAAGAAAAGACCACTCCACCCATAAGACCATTTATACGATTTTATACCTCTTACCTGTATGTGTACTGTTGGCTGTTGTCAGAGAGAACATACCACCCTAAGGATGGTTGTTTTGAAAGAGTAGGGTGGCTCTTACATTTTCACTATGTGAATTCAACTATATGTGATAAAAATACGTTCTTTACACTTATATTTATCGCAACTTATGGTGGAGACAAAAAGTCTGTATTAGATTTACCTAAATAATAAAATTAAACTAGACAAGTTGTTTTGTTTTTTTTTCAAACAACTTACGCCACTTAAGTTTTCTTAATGCACAGATTTGGTGTTACTGAAGCCATCTGTCATATTGACCCTTCTCAGGTCAGTACAGATAAAAGGGGTGACTTTAAAACGGTGGCAGTAGGCAGCCCAAGTGCAGCTCTGAGCTCTGATCCTGCCACTCTGAGTTACAGCTAACAGGGTTTCTTTCCCACATCGGACATGTGCTGTGTAAGTACGGACGGACAAGGGACAGTAAAAGACGGCTTGCATCATATTGGTATAAACCACATCCATCTCATTCCTGAGGAGTTTATTCTAAAATACTGAAATAAACTGAAAATGTATTTCTGAAGAAAATCTGTGTTGGTGTGCGTGGGGAACCCAAGTTCCTAATTTATGGCAGGACTGGCTTGGGTTTGGTGCCAGCTTTCTCCCTTCCTAGTGATAAGACCCGGAGCTATTAAAGAGATGTGCCCGGAGGTGAGGGCGCAGCCTCCCCGCGGTCCCACTGGCCGCCCATCGGGCCGACTTCCCGTGACTGCCGCGGACGGGCAGGTACGCGGGGCCGGCCCGGGAGGCTGCTCCGCTGCGAGGTGTGTCCCTGTGCGGCGGCTCGGCGGTGCCTTGGCGAGCGATTGGGCAGGGCGGGCGAGCGGCTCCCCGGCTCCCCCGCTGGGCTCCCGCCGCCGCGCTCCCGCAGTAGCAGCGCGCTCCCCGCCCGCGCCGCCGCTCNATGCCGCATCCCGCGGCGCCCCTCGGGGCTGCCCTACTGCTCGTCCTGCTGGCGGCGGACTCCTCGCAGAGTGAGTACCGCGGAGGGCCCGTCCCTCCCGCACACGCCGCTGAGCATCCCCCGCCGCCCTGTGTGTGTCTGCGGAGTGCGGAGCTAGGGTGGGGTGCGGGGGGGGATGCGCGGCTTGGCGGCTGCGGTGGGCACGGCGGCTGGCGGCGGGGGATGCGGGTGAGGGGCCGCGTCGGGACCGCGGCGACCCTGGGGCGGCGCGCCGGGCAGGGAGGGCACTCGGGGCCCCCCGGAGAGGCGGCCTGGCG